>CCAG010001798.1:0-189375 GCA_001077435.1 Glossina morsitans morsitans
ACTGTGGCAACTCTATTGGGAAGTTCTGCCGCGCTTAGCGTACTCACATTACCGTTTGTTCAGATCGATGCAGCATGGCTTGGCTGGCACGTAGTTTCGAAATGCAGAAGAAGTGCGGAAATGCGTTGATGATTGCATTGGTGTCAAACCAGTATCACTCTTTCGACACGGTATCGCCATGTTGCCACGAAGATGCAAAAAAATTTTAGCTTATGATAGCAAATATTTTGATCAATTTACGTCGTGCCAAGTTTTCTCAATAAACGTCTTTTTCATGTGAAAAAATGATCAAAATACATGCAATCACTAAATATATATATACTAACGTTTGCAATAGGTTGTAATTTACAGCTTTCGCATCTTAGGTCTATCCTTTTATCTGCTACTCTTAGGCCAATAATTAAAAATAAAAATTTATGGGACCTCGGAAGCATATGTCTGAGTGCCACAAACGATAAGCATAACCATCTGCCCCGTTGTCGCGACAATGGATAAGCAAAGGGATGAAATGAATGTAAACGTTGCTCCCCCCTTCTATGTCTAGCAAGAAAATAAGCAATTCACAGGTAAACCTTATTACCTAAACCTCACCTTTATATTCCGTCCAAATATTAACTAAACGTAAATGCAAATATGTATAATATCAGTCGACGGGTGGATGGCATATGTGACCAAGATGAACGTTTTTGTGTTAAATTATTTCTACGTTTGTGTTTATATGGCACTCATACGCCACATGTTGTTATAGCAATAAAAGCCTATGTTTCGTTTTCTATCGCCAGACTTGCAATATAACTTGAGTTCAATTAACGAGAAGAAAGAGAGAGAGCGCGGTATACTTAAGACTCGTCATCACGGCCTTTCTCGCTTGAGTTTTAATTGCCATCTTCCCTTTCGTTTTTCAATTAAGTTTACGAACGTGTTTGCCTCAGTAATTTGCTTTCATTTTCTTCTTATCATTGTCTTTGGTCGCAAGAGGAAATAAGCGTGAAATCTAACTAAACCAAATTAAACTAATATTAAAGCCATTCCAGCACCGCACCACCCGGAGGACAACTGAAACTAAGTGACATAAAGAAAAAAAGAAAAATATGTTTATATATATAAATAATTATACGCACTGACCTTATGGTTTTTAGTCCTAGAACTTTTAAACTCTTTTTATGCGTACTGTAATAATTTTCTTATATAATTTTCTCAAACTATTCTAATTTTCGCTGTTGTTGTTGTCGTTTAAAAATATGCACACACGTGTAGTAATGAGCCTGTCAAGAGTAGCCTTCAAATCAACGAAACTAATTGCCACAATAACTAACAAACTTGCCAGAGAGAAAATGTAAAAAACAACAGAATGAATGAACGAACCAGCCATCAGGCAAGAGCCAACAAATATAAAAGAAAGAAAAAAAAGCGAAAATAAAAATGAAAAAAGTTCATAGCAGTGGCGCTATATAACGTAACGTAAACACAATGTATTCTCTCTGTAAGCTGTATAGTACATTACACAGACTCTACATATTATATAATATATTACATACACTTAATATACTTGCATATACATGTATTATATACAAATACAGGCAAACTGGGTCAATGTGAAAACTTGGTAACATATATCTGTGTATACATATATGTGAGTACACACACAAGCATACACGAGTACAAACACACAAAAACACAAATACACAAATACGTAGCAACGCGTCCACACACACACATACGCGAACTCACGTGTGCACCAAATAATAGTCGTAAAATAAATGATATTGACGGTAGTCTTATGGCTGGTTTGTCAGTAGAGGCATTAAAACACAATCTATTCGTTTAAACGCTGATAACTTCTGGCTCTGACTCTTTAACTTTCAGGCGTGAAATATTTAGATATGTGTGTTAGTGTGTGTGTGTGTCTGTGTGTGTGTGTGTGGGCGCGCTTGTGTTTGTGGGATAAGTGTGCACACAAATATTTAGGCAAAAAATTGTTGTCATTTTAACTGTCATGGAAATAAAGTTGTTGTCTACACGAAACAAACGCACGCATATAAATGTTTTATTTGCGATTGCAGTGCACATTGAACTCTTGTTAAGCATATTCATTCCTATGAATATATATTATAATGTAAGCACAAGTGACCATGTTTTACGTTGTATTTGGTTTTTTTTTTTTTGTTCCTTTTTGCTATTATCGCAGTCATCACTTCTCAATGCATACAATTTAAATATTCAGTTATAAATTTACACTTGTTTACATGGCATGTCGTGTTCTCCTGGTGACATTATATGCGACGCTGTACAGCACTGCATTGGTTAACGGTTAAAAGGTACATACACATACACACGCACGCACACACACACACACACACAGACACACACACAGACACACACACATGCACATACACTTATGCACATGCACGCACATACACGCACATGTATATGCACAATTATATTTACTGGTAAATGAATACCATGTGCAGTCAACAAGGCACCAGTTTTTTGTACAATTTAAAACAAAAACAAAAACAAAAAAAAGGTCGGTAAATGGTAAGGTCGAAGATTCATTTTTGCTATTTTTTCCCCCTTATTGTCTTTGCGGAAATTGTGGAGAGTAAATGAAAGGCTTTAATTTACATTTTTATAATAGTCGTCAAGGTTACAGAGATATTATTACGATTTCACCTAAATGCATGGAAATCTTTTCAAAATGCACGAAGAGATTTAGTTTCATTTAAGTTTATTAAAATGTTTTAATTTTCTCTATATTAGTCAAGTTTTCGAAATCATTTTATACATATATATGTTATATGTTATATGTTATATATAACATAATTGACGTGTCCTGGACGGATGGCGAACATGTTAATAAGTGGTAAACACGATTCATGAGAATTTAATCCAACGATAACAAGCAGAAAAAACGGAGGCAATAGATTTAAAAAGAATTCAATGTACATGCATATGCGGATGTGTAGTGAAACGGAGTCCGTATGTGTAAGTTTTATTTCTAACGTCTCTTTCTCATTTTTGAATAGTGTATTAAGCAGAATTCAGCCTGAACGCACTTGAAAACAAGACGAGAAAACATTGAGGAAATATGAATGCTGCATATGAATGCTTTGCATATCCTGTTTAATGCAATTTTTTGCATTCACACTCTTGATGTTGATTCCGCCACGATGACATTTTTTAATTGATTGCATTGTTCAACATTTTTTATATAATAAAATAAATTAAGAAAAAAACTATTATGAAGCAAGCCATCGTGTAATTAAATTCCTTCATTTATTTGATTACATACAGAATAAATTCCAATTTGCAGTCTCTTGTGCATTTAATTGGTTTCATATTTTTATTAAGATTTGAAAAACTGTCTCTAGAAAGTACTGCACCTAATAACAAATATAGTATTATTTATTACACATACGAATGCGAATGTATTAACGAATTTGCTAAGCAGAAAAGGGAAAAACTTTGTTAACCAAAATCTCATTTGTTACCTTTAAAATACTCATGTCTTGGCATGTCTGGGAATACGATTGCAATAGAAATCTTCGGTTTCGCATATTTATCATCTTAACATTATTTAGAGTAAGATGTGTTAAGTCTGGCATATGTTCTATTAAAACGCCTCGAATCGAATGAATACAGTGCTTGTTCAATTATGCTGGTTGAGGTTTTCACTAATCCCCTTTAAACACAATGAATACATGGCGTGCGCGGCTTTATATGTAGTTAAGCATCCAATTTTCTTCGCGCGTAAGGATATGGTAGCACAATCCTTCGAATTAATCAGGAACAGTAAAGTTTTCCGCAAATTGCTTCTTCCTCGGCACAAAACTACACTTTGAGGTGGTAACTTATACAGTTGCGCATTTGGTTTGCACCCTCCAATACGTCCTACTTTTATAGACCGAAAATAAGCAAAAACATTAGAGTTGGCCATGGCCCGCCAACAAATACCCTACATCGCCTCGCTTAAGGCAGTTGTTCATAGAATGTCTTTTAAAATGAGATGTTATACGAAAAGTGATCCAAAGTGTAGTCCAAATTTCATGAAACTATCTACAAATTTGCGATCTGTAGGAGGAACACAAAAATCCAAGACGGAAAAACGAATGGACAGACGGGTAAAACGGGTCTATCTCAAGTCCTTCTGGATGTTGCATACATTCGTGCAAATGGTTTATGGTATGAAAGGTACGAATTTTGTTGGATATAAAAACTCATATCATCAATCTTTACAACATCATACATTAGTGCTTACAATTCATACTTTCGCCCACTGGCATTTGTAACTACAATAATTAACGATCTATGCGTGCTTACTGCTTACTTACAGCACTTGACGCGCGTAAAAGTTCGCTGCGGTCGTTTTACTGCAAATGATGCTACACCGACTTACTTTTGCATACTTTTGTGTATCAGAAAAATATCATAGGACTTGGTGAACTTATTTTTGCAACGAATCATGGACGTCAAAAGCAGGCAGGATATTAAAAAATCATAGTTGACTTGCAACGTTCTGATTGTTCTCAATCTGCTGGGAGTAGCAACAAATATTTTGTAAGAGTTTTTTGCCGAAAACACAGAAGCGACATAAAAAAAAATGCCTTTGGTGGTATTGAAAGGCAAATCGAATTCTAAATCGGCATATGATTCAATCACAGGGCTGACGTGATCGTGATAAAGTCGGTAACACTTATTTACCGCTTAAAATGCGGCTGCTGTTCTAAAATTTAACATTTGTTGAGACAATTGGGTTTTTAAATGAAATTGCGGCCATTTGTAAAGCAAGGATAGCTGCGGTAGATAGGTGCGGTGACTGCTGCTTAACTAACTTACCATTACGTGTCCATCCGTATTGTCGGAGTTTTTGTTCCTCAGTCAAATTGTAATGTGACAAGAGATTCAAATCAGGGATTATTACATATACAGAAGTTAAACACATTTGGTTCACATATATTTTTACAATTAAAACTAGAACTTATTACCTATTCTGCCCTATTCTGAGCAACACTGCAGATTCGTCATAGGCATATTGTTTTCTCAATCTTGTTTTATCAAATAATTGATATTGAAGGATGTCATTGCAGCCATTGTTCCCGAAAATATTACCTTTAATACAGGGTCACAAAATCTGTAACAGAGAAGCGCGTTGTGTTCTACAATGAGTAGTGACCGATCACAACAGTAGAGTACGGCAGTAAGTTTCTTCCTTTCTGCTCTTCACCTATGTAGCACATTTCTCTTATCAGTCTATTTCATTTTATCATTTTTAACCAATTCGTCTTCTTAGCATTTCGGTGCATTTGAAGTGTTGTCACAAAGGTTGTTGTTGTTTTTAAAAAAAAAATTCTGTTTTAATAACCATTGTACAATTGAAATTAAAGGCTAAGCAATTAAGAATGGTACAGTCGAACAAGGTCGAGCTTTAGGTACCCTACACCACCTCGTTTAATTAAACATACACCAAGAATTATGCATTGTTTTTATGTAAGAACATAACTTTCATGAAAGCCTTCATATTGGAGGATACTCAACCCCAATCTGGTTTAAGTTACTCTGGTTTAATTAGCTTAGTTTACTTGCCAAACAAACCAAAGGCTGTATCGCCATGAGAACCTCTATATATGACGCGGTCTAAAAAATAGATCTATGTGAAGCAAATTCCCTATGGTTGACTTAGTAAGGACAAATTTTGATTATAACATATAAAGCCTTAACTTTCATTAGAACCCTTATATGGGTTAGCATCTAGAAAACACCTCCACGTGATCCGAAGTCGGGCGAAAGTTTGCAAACGTTGACATACTATTAGTAGGCGATTCTCGTGGCGAAACTCTAAAAATTACAATATGTTTTCTTACGGAATGAGTGACTTACCGAAACAGGGCGTTATATTCGTAGTGGTCTAAAACGTGGTTCGATTCGAATCATTTTTAATAGTGTTCGCCCTTTGGTGAAAACACGTTGATGTACAAAATTTTGTCCAAGTATTTCCAACGTTCCCACCCATAGGTTAAACACAAGACAATTAGATGGACAGACAAGCTTAAATCGGGTTGAACAGTCTTCTGGATGTTGCATAGATCTGCATAGGCTTAATTAATATACCCCCACATCACAAGTAGTGTAGGGTATAGATATGCAGAAATTACAAGTAACGCAATGTTTGTTAGGTAATAATATAATAGGAGGATAAGAATCGAAATGAATGAGTGAAAGTAAAAGGGAGGAAGGTTTGTCTGCGATAGTTGTTGAGTTCCTTCCATTTTTATTGCGTATGTACGGGATACAATTGTAAGGAAAGTTGATGTTTTACTCCTTATTGCGAAAGAAGAAAAGGTGCTACAGAATTGAAGGGATGGGGAGTTACTTTTAGTGCATAGGCAACACACAATCACTTAGTAATCTTTCTATTTGCAAAAATTTAAAAGGCAAGTCCTTTATATTGTTTTAAATGCTTGTATATGAAACAAAGTGGATTCATTATTGTGTTTGTTTCCATCGTTTGCTGACAGTACACGTCCGTTCTCTTGCAAGTCACTTTAATGTAAACAACATCTTCGGAGCTTTAACAAACCGCCGTACAATGGGATCTATTTTTTTATTTTTTTTTTTACATTTCAACTATCGATCAGCTTTGTGCAGCAACATTCTTCTTTTCGCAAATATTTATTTATTGCTTTAACCGTTTTATGCCTTTTTAGTTCATGTGATGTTGGAATGTCGAGTTTGCTACCGAAACTGAAATATTTTACGAGACATTATTTTTTTTAATTTCTTAAAAACCTTGAAAAAGAATGAATTTTAATAGGTTTTCGAGATGAAGTGAAAAGCTGTCGTCGAGTGTATATCGATGCAAAATATAGAGATGGAAATCAAGAAGCAGCATTTATGGCATTTCATGTGATTCTGCTTTAAACCTGGAAAAATGTAGATCAAGCTAAGGAACTTATGAAATTGGCTTGGGATGTTGAAGTTGGAAACATCATATTAAACGGTTAGTAAGAGATTTACGAGAAAAAGTCAACAAGCAATTTCAGTTCGATTGCATACAATGGAGAAAATGTCCATGGCAGGAAAACAGGTTAGTCCTATGCTAATTGAATCAAATACAAATTGTAGAGTTAACATCTGCTTATATTTGTTAAGTCGTGTAGCCAAAGAAAAATGAATCTGCTACAATACAACAAGTAATTCGCAACGAAGAAAGGCAGCAGGACAGCTATCCACATGTCTTGGAAAGCTGAACGCCCCTGACCAGAAAGTACTAGCAGTTTAGGGGGACAGAAAAGGAATAATTTACTGCGAGCTTGTAAAGTCTGGTGAAACTGTTTCATCTAAACGACATTAAGCTCGGCTAACCAAACTAAGTGACTCGCTTGAGGTAACAGCATCATTTGCCGACAAAGGAATTCAAAAAGCATTTTTCTCCTTGACAACACCGGTGTGCATGCAGCAAAAGCAACCGAAGAATTGATTTTCAACTTGACCTGCGACATATTCGTTCAATCTTAACCTAGTTCCTTCTGATTACCGCGATCGATATCATTACATTCGGCAGATCAGGGCTTCACGAAAGTTGAAGGTGTGCAAAAATGCTTCGCTAACTATTTCCCCTCGAAACCCGCAAAATTTCTACCGCGGCAGCATCTATAAGCTACTTGATAAATGGTCAAACCACAACACAAAGTGGCGTTAAATATTTCAACCACTAAGCTTTGTAACAGTAACACCTATGTGCTAAATAAATTAGAATTTTATCAAAAAATCAATACAATATTTTTACACTTAGTAAGTTAGTGCTCAACTTGTAAATTGAGGAAGAAGGGATGATTAGTAAGTCGTTCGTTTTGTAATTGTGTGGCAGGCCCGCAGTTCGCTTTCGTTGATTGTCGAATTTAACCTGACGCGGGTGTGAAGGGCAAAATTAAAACGATTTTTTTCCCTTTTGGATAAACTTTTCAGATAATAATTGTGTATTAGAGACAAGGACGGACTGGTAGACAGGGAGAATACGTGTCTCTTCCTCAACGAGAACGTATATGTATTCTCTATATCGTCTTGGATGCATATTTCTATTCGTTTTAAACATTCGGCTTATTTAATATACCCCTGCGATGAACGTTAAGTAAAATAAAAAAAGCTGCATTTACTTTGAAAGTAGTACACGTTCACGGTCAATAAACATAAAACTGTGTGCATACAAGCTGAAAGCGTACATAGTTGCGAACACACTAAAATGTGGCAACAGAACATTTGGAAATATTAATGGTTTCCGTAAAGAAGAAGTGCTTCTTACATTTTTTTCACTCTAATTTAATTTTAAGATAACTTAAGAAAACTGTTAAATGTGTGCGTATTATTAGAGCTATCGCGAGTACAAACTAGTTGTGTCCGTTTACTAATAGAGAGAGAGTATAAGTAGTACGGAAGGATGCAGAACGGTTACAGCCGGTTACTTCTTCATTTGAATGTTTGCGTCTGATTGTACATCGCAGCCATTTCTGCGGTGGTTCGTCCATTCATTAGCTTGTCTATGTAGTGTCTGTGGTAAAAATTTTCCTGGTCGCATAAATGCACAAATCGAATTCAAGTTTGGCACAACGATTGGCAGGCTGGTATCCTGAGACCGCCTCTGTTTTCAAAAATAAAAAAATGCGGCCTTTTGCTCGTTCCTCATTACCGACAACAGATACAATGATAAAAAATTAACATTTGTATGCTATGAGCGCTATGAGTGAAATTTGGTTCTTCTATCAAAGCATTTGCAGCCCCCAGAAAGAGGCTTCAGAGACCATGCAAAGTCTGCATATTATAGCTCAGTATTAAGCGGTCTCGGTCGCGGCCGAATATAACTTTCTTCCTTCCTTTTGCTCTAATTAAATAATCTTTCTAACAAACCGGATTAAGATTGTGGGCGTACAAAAACAGAGAAGAGAACGAGATTGCTATGTGCCCTGCAGTTAATGAGCGAGTCACATCTCTGTTGTAAACTTTTTGTTTAAAGGTCGCTTGCATACAGTGCGTATAGGGCAGTTCTCATAATGCGTTAGAGAACTGAGTCGCTGATCTGCTACAAGTACAAGCCTTAAAGAGCCAAAGAAATGATTACATTTCCGGAGACAATGGGAGCAACATTCATCTAATCAGCAAATTGGAAAAATTTCTTTAGATGTCTAAACTGTTACATAAGTGAATGGTGTTCTATGTGGAATGACTTTCAAAAATTAACTACAAATGAAATTTGATGGGAACACAGCTTAGAACTCAACAGCTTAGCTTAGCTAGTTCTTCTAGTTCTCTTATTTGATTGAAAATATTAAAATTATTAAGGATGCTTTTTCTATATATATATATAACAATAAAAATAAATAGAGTACATACTTGCTCTTAGTCGCGTAGTGTGTAAAAAATTTGAAGGAAAATACCATTTTTTTATTATTTTTTAAGAAAAGTTCAATTTAAAGACAAAATTAACTGGGCTACGGTTTAACTTGAAGTTGTTTTTAATAAACAAAAATCGTTCAAATTTCCTCAGCACTGCGATGCAATAAATAAACCAAATTTACATTTCTTTGAAGAACTTCTTCTTTTTTTATTTATTTATTTATTTATTTATTTATTTATTTATTTATTTATTTATTTATTTATTCACTTATTTATAGATATGTACATTTTTTTTCTTGTTTCCCCTGGTGATGATAAGCTGTTGCTTAACTCCGTGAGACTGATTTGAAAATCTTTACTCAGAAATTCTTTTAGCGCTCAAAACAATAGAAAGATGCTACTTCATTGTATTCATTACAGTCTAAATAATTCTAAACTTAAATGCATTCATTAGCAGTTGAATTCTAAGTCAGCGATTCCAAAATTTCTCCCCCGTAGGATACATTATTATCACTTATTCAATGGATGGTGTACAACTACTTTAAAATGACTAAGACAAAGTACAATTCAATCACAAATATGAAAGCAGTTAACTCCTAGCTATTCTGGCGGCAAATAACCCTCAGAAAATGGATCGGAATGAGCAGGGGTGACCGCAGTCTTTTGGGCACTTACCATAATCACAACGACAATAGGTTTTGCCGCATCTGAGATCTGAACCCGCAAACAGCGACTTGGTGGTCGCGATTCTTTCCTCCTCGGTTACTTATGGTAATCGCGCTATTAGGTGACTCTTATAAGGTGGCAGCGGTACTGCCCGAGTTCCATCCCGAGCCTCGCAAAGCAAAATTTAAACAGACTCAATCTCAATCAATACCTTTAGTAATAGCTTTAGTTCGGCAGCCATACTACCTCGGGCCTAATAAGTGCGGCAAACAATCCCTCAAAAACATAAGGTGGTGGGTGGTGGGACTAATGCTAAATAAACCCCAGCAGAGTTTTCGCTTTAATAACAGGGCTTGTACTTGGAATGTAAAGCTGGATTTAGAATCGAAACAGCGCTCAACTTATGGGTATCAATATAATAGTCCATAGGTAACGAAACGGTCCTACAAAGCGTTGACTGTTTGGATTTTTTCAAGTCAGATGTTATTATATTCGTACCAAACATTAGGTTTGGAAGTGGCCAGGACACAGACGCTTGTTAACTTAACATCACCCGCGACCATTCCCACTGCAAAAGCTTGTACACTGCACGATAAGTCATTAATAAGCAGATTAAAAAAATATATAGAACCAACTTTTTAGAAAACGTTGACATTCGCAATATGTTCACGAGATGCTCACGTTTTCTACTAGACTCTTGATTTGCGCGAGTTCACAAAAATCAGTGTATAATAAATAGTATGAGACGTAGTATAATGCTGCTTGACACTGAAGTGTTCAGGCAGCCTAGGCTTACGAATAAGCAAAGCTCGGGCAATAAAATCTCATCTCTCTTTCCTCATGAATTTTATTTTTTTAGGGAAAGATTTCCTTCCAAGTTAAATGGAGCTTCCTCGACTAAGGGACGTATGTATTTCAGAAGCTCAATTTTTTTCCTTCTTCTGCCTTGAATCGGTGTCGGCAGTTGCATACACTTCATAAACTTCAAACAACCCTGTAAAAAAATCCAGTGGTATTAAATCACATGATCTAGTTAATGAAATCTTTTTTGAAATATTGTTCAGCAAGGAACACGCTTTGCTCTCTCGTGTAATGCACTATTTTCACTAACTCTAAACTGTCAGATGTCTAATGTTTTTCTGAGGTCGTCAACAGTTCACCGCACAAGTGGCGACAAATTCAAATCCTGCGTAAATTTTGGGCCATCTTATATATATTTATGGGTTGAAACGATTCTTTTTTTTTTAGGCTCAAATTCGCGCTAGCTACACAGGCTGCGATAGAGGACCTCAATCGCTTGTGTCTGATGACAAGAGCTTTGTTCCTGCCTTTTTTTTTCATATTTTTCAAAAATAAATATCATATGGACAGATGGACAGCTTTTTAAAATTGTGGTTTCCACCTCCAAGCACATTTTACGGTGAGGTTGCAAGCGTACCCAGTACTATGTGCAATTTCATCACAAATCTTTTTTTTCAATGGAAAAATCATTTTCTTAGATTAATTTTTGTGTTAGTAGTTTGCTTAATACACAAAATGCCGTTATTGTCGCAAACGGAATCCACAATTGTTCGATTACGGGTCACTGCATCCAGGACAACTCACTGTGTGCGCGGTTTATGCCTTGGCGGTGCCATTGGGCGTGTTTCCAGATGACGGGAGAAGAATCCTTACCGCCAATTATGGCGAGCACGATGGTGCTATACATCTGCTCATACAGCTGATGCTTCGCTCGATTCGCATTCGACGAGAATGTAAAGAAAGCATCACTTCTAACGAAAGATGCCGTGTATGCTTTATACATAACCTGGTAGAATATTGTCGTGCTGTTATCGTTCTGTCCATCCCAAAAATTAGGTTATTTTTATACGCTATTGCAGTGGCATTCGCCCTCGTAATGTCTTTCACATATGTTTCCCATATTCTATTATGCAAACAATATTCCCATACACATATATATTATAGACTTTACATCATTGCATTCTAGATGCACTGTAAGATGCATGTCCGATCAATTCACATCCTTGCTCGTTTCTGCGCTGTTCACCTATCTGTCTGTTTGGAAAAAAAACAACAAACATTTTATATTACACGCATACGTGTACAAACATAACATCATAAGTTCGAAAATCACATATACATAGCGCACGAAATTGAAATCGTCAGCCACTACATGGCTGCTGTAAGTGGGCTGAGTGTTCTCTTAGTAGGGAACATGGTTACTATTATTTTTTTTGTAGCATGTTGTCTTAGATAAGAAAACGAGGGTAGCGTGTTTTTAGGGGATCGTGTGTATAATATTTAAGAAATCATGATCTTTTATACCCTTCTCTCTGTTAACTTATTTACATAGCGTCACATTTCTATGCAGATTTTATAATTGCGATAATTTCTGTTTGATTTTAAAAAGGAAGACTCTGCGATAAAAAAGTAAATTACTTTATGTTGTTTTTTATACTTTTATTGTTATTTTTGTACGTATCATCTGTGGATGTGGTTATGATAGTCGCGACATGCCGTTCGTAACACTGGAAATATCGAATGCCTGCTCTGTTAGACGCATGTGAACATTTCTTTCTCATCCAAAGTCGATCCGACCTGTGGTCAATGGGTCTGTATTCAATTCTTTCGAATTATTCCAATAACTGCCAGAAGGAATTTACTCTTTCACCTTGATTTCGTATCGACATTAAATCGATTCGAAGTTTTCCAAAAGCTACTCACATTTTCGCTTGCGAGGACAGTTACTACGATTGCGTATAGATTGCCATAAGCGAATGCGAGTTTTGATGGAGACCTCAGACATCCTGCAAACTTTGTGTACTATTTCGCAATTTCATGGCGGATATTGACAAGACAATATTGTTAATTACGTTCCAAAATAGATTTTACGACCATACGCGCATAAATCAAGTTAACCGCCAACTTTATTAAAGTTGAAGCAAAGAACTTAGATGACCGGGAGCTAGATTTAGTCTTCATATTCCTTAAGGAAATCGCATCTTCTCTCTTGATTATTGTCTTCCTTTTATTTTCTTTAGAGACAACGTTCTTGACGGACGCAAAGTGATCTTCTCATGGCGAAAACAGTTTGTGGACAAACAATGAATAATTTTTTCCAAAAAGTTTTCTCGACGAAATTAAAGACATATTAAGTAAGTGAGATAAACCTGTAAAACTGTATTTGTCATTTCAACAAACAGTGTATTCGTGAATGAAGTTTTAAAAGCTTGCGAACAAACCTCCATGCAAAATAATAAATGCATTGCCCTCTGCTACGTCCACCTCCACTTTTCCTTCTCAGCAACACTTTATCTCAATCACCACACGAAGTTCAAACTTTTTCCATTGTTTTAAAAATTACAAAAGCCGCCTCACTAACACCACTCTAACTTGTAAACTGACAGTCGGAATGTCATGAAATTTTGCCACATTTCATTTGACGAATCGTACTAGTGGAGCAATGGGTTGATTTTGGGAGGAGGGCTATGTAATGATTTCTATATAGATTTGCTTGAGAAGGGTCTCTGCTTGTCAATCGAATGCATTTGATGGATTGATGGATTGATGATCTGATACTGATAATTAACAAACTGCTGACAGTTTCATATTAATTTATGTGTCGGGGTATGAAAGATTCGTTTTGAAACAATTATAGCTTTATTGTTATATCTCTTTTGTTATTGCAAAAAAAAGGTAAATAAATAAATAAAAAATAAAAAAATAAAAATTAACTGAAAATAGAACATAATTAGTGAGAACGGTTGTGATTTTTTCCCTATTAGAGTAGGTGGCGGTACTGTTTTGTTTACTCTTGATTCACATATATATATATATATTCTAGGCTTAATAATTAATATCTACGTATATACGTGTGTATAATGAAATAATATTTAGACGCAGTAGCAATCTGGTGATACATTTTGCATACACTAGCGCGCACACACACACACACAAACAAACATAGAGAGATAGACTCGGCCACATTCATAGGTACCTAGAGAGTAAGCATTTAATCAAGTTTTATCTAAGTCGACTGACAAATTAAGTAAATTTCCTTTAGTCACTTATCTTTATTAAGCTTATATAAAATTAATTACCCCATACTCTTGCTGATCTTTGCAAAAGTGAAATTCTTTTTCTTTACTCTTAACGCTTGCTCTTGCATACAAAATGTTACAGAGCGAAACAAGCGAGCACGAAGCGAATAAAGCACAAAAAGAATAAACAAAAAACAAATCTTAAAGTTATCTAATTTTAAAGTTTATTTGTCACTTTGTTAACTCTCTGGTCACAGAAAACTAATTAGTAATAAGAAAATGAGTTTAACGCTATCTTGCTTTAATGAACTCACGAATAATAATGACTAAAGAGAAATGAAAGGAAATGAAAAGTTATTGCAATTTTTGAGTTTTGGTGTTTTAGAGTAGAGTGCCATTAGAGATCTTTTTAAGCCAATTTCTTTATACAATGAACGAGGTCGAAATATTTACTTAAAAGAACAATTCTATAATTATCTGATTAAATGAAAAATTTGTATAAAAATAAATAATTTAGAAATAATTTTAATCATCTTAAATAAATAACAAGAAATAAATTATACGCGACTTTGGTCGCAATTTTTTTTTTTTTTTTTTTTTTGACTACAATTTTCTTGCTTTTGCTGCTTTTGCTGCTTTTGTTTTTGTAAATGTAAACATGATGGATAGCCCCATGCGATAAGTAGGACTTGCTCATAAAGGCATTTTTAGTTTCGTCGCTTAAATGCAATACGGAAACTACACACATCTTAAAGAGTTATAGAGTCACAGACTGTTACCGTTGCTTGTCACAACATGTTTTCATTGCTTTGTGAGTAAAACTAAAGTTGAAAATCACTTACACTCGTTTGAGTTCAAACCACACTAACAGCCTAAAAAGAAGGGTTTTTTTGATTTGAATTTTGTGGAGTGGAAGGAAAGGTAGTAGAATAATAAAATTCGAGCAGGTTATTAGGCGTACCTCCAAGTACTAGAAATCTATATATATTTTGGATAAATATTGAAAAACGGCAAGCCCGCAGCTATTGTCTGGTGACACTTTTCGTGTAAGGGGCTACATCTAAAGAAATACGTTGGCGTTTTAAGAGCATTGATTTTTGTGTAAATGGCGAGGGTTTGGGTGAAAAGCGCAATTTTTTAATAATAAAAAAAAGCCACTCTTTTCATGATAAAAAAAAGTTTAAATTAACTTTTAAAAATCTGTACAAAATTCGGACAAAAAAATGAAAATTGCTCGAGTTATGCCACGTGACGGATTTGAAAAACCGTGTTGTGAGGAAAACGCTCCAAACTGTTGGACTGTGTGACAGACATGTTTGCTTATCATAATAAATATCTTGTTATGTACCCTTCCCTTTGTTTTGTACCCGTCCAAGTGAAAATATTAATTTTTGTTCCCTTTCCTTGATGATGCCGCTGCCATTTCAAGTGATTGAGTGAGTATGATTCGATGTCAGTATCAATCTGCAATACTTCCATTATTCCATTTATACAAAATATTAGGCAAGCCATGATTGCAATTATACACAGGAATGCCAGCCGCTATGTTCTCAAAATCTTAAGTAAAACATTTTCTGCGGGTAATGAATTTCTTTCTACGCATTATATAGAGCTCAAAGCATCTATTAAGCAAAAAAGTAAAAAAAAAAAAAATTATTTTTCGAAAATTTTACAATGGTTTACCTCGTTAAATACGCTATTGAGCTGTCTCTGAGCGAATAATAAGCATCTTCAGTTCCCTCAACGTGGTTTTGTAAGCTTAACAATCGACTAAAAAAATCATTGTTTACTTCCTGTTCTTAAACATAATTTGGGGAACGCTGGAAAAAGAATCCTAAAAACTCGTTACACACATACACAAGTCTCGAGATAGGCGCAGAAGAAAGCAAATTATTATAACAGTTTAAAACACATTTACACACACAATTACATAAATCACTCTACACCAAGCAGCACCCAGCAATCCGCAAGCAGTCCAATTGCGGCAAATTTCGATTTAAAAAACAAAGAAAAAATTCCCGCCATCTACCTGCCTATAGCAAGGAAAGTACGCGCGTGACTGGCTTCTGAGCAACATGGCAGAGACATCACGAGTTTTAGGGGATTTTTGTTTTGTGAGTTGCATGACTTAACAATCTTGCTTTATAACGAAACTGATGTTGGAGTTTCTCATTGTGACGTTTCATTTCATTTCCTCGGTTAATATTAAAATCAATACAAAATAAAAAGAATTACAACAACAAATCATTTCTTTTTCTTACCAACTAGCGATCGGTCGCAACGGCAGAATATAACAGCATTGTAAGAAACGCGAATGAGAAAATGAATGACAATCTTTGGAACTGTTTGACGTTTTAAAGAATCCTTTCATGACAAGAAGGGAACGAGCTATACAATCTTGCTATAATATCTTTTTTATTATAATTTTTATTATATTTTTTATTAAATCTAAAATACTCTTAAGGATCATCGTATTGCCCTTCCTGTTCAAGGGATTTCCTAAATCTCTTTTCTCCTGGGAGGGGGGAAACACCAAAAATATTGATAGATCTGTGGCCGGGTTCACAAGTAACATCAAAATCTTTTCATTACACTTCTTCAATTTCCTGGTCTAGGCAGTGGATCCTTTTGAATTGATCCCAGTTTCATATCCATTAACTTGTAACTGTCGCTAAGATCACTTTAACGCATTTTTGTTCAGAAAGATAGCGAATTAGAGAAGTGAAAAATGATCAGGTGCAAGACATTCGGTTGTAACATTTCATAGAGATCACCTCGTTGCAGCACTGTGGGAAAAATATTCAAAAATTCAACGAAAACATGTCTTTCACGTATTCCAAAAGGGTCCATGCATACATTGAGTCAAAAAAAAAAAATAAAAATGAAAATGGAAAGGAATAGTGAACAATTGGCGATGACTTTTCATATCAAGAGTTTTTTTCTCGCCATTCTTTTCCTAGCTTGTCGACTGCATTTCTCGCACTTTTGCTGAAACTACCTACGGAGGCGAAAGGTGTAGTTTATTCGTGTTGTGTTAACGACATATCATAGAACTCCAGTAAGAAGGTAATGCGAACTGCGCATAACTGGCGATCGCTAACGCAGAAAAGTTTGTCTCTTTAGGTGAAGTTCTTAAATTAGCAGGCAAAGGTGAAGACCGATTTTGTTAAGTCAGTTCCGCTATTCATGCTCATCTGGCGGATTATGTGATAGTAAGTAGTATGCGTGTAAAATATTGAGCAGACATATTATCGCCCCTTTAATATTTTTTCGTCTGCAACCTTTCAATTCTACATAACCTTATTATTACTTAATGGGTTGCTTGTCTTCTTTGCACTTGCTTTTATTTGTAAATTAAAATGAATCTTTCTCACCGGAACAATCATATTATTGGTTTTGGTTGCCTTGGTTGCGGTCTTGCGATAGTCATCTCCGCCTAATTGCAAGCCACTTATTGCCCTTGTAAGAGGGGGCAATAAATTAATTTGTAAATTTGTAAAGTTGAGTTTGAAGTTTGCATAAGGAGAGAGGGGGAAGGGGGGAGGGGGGAGGGGGAGGAGTAAATATTACGTTATATGTAATGTCATTCATTTTGTGGTTGGGAAACTAAACTGATGTTTCGAAAGCACTTTTAAGCAAACAAAAACTACTTTTACATGTGGTTTCTGAGCATGGAAATGACACTGCAGCCACCGTCAATGGAGAACACATGATAACTGATTTTTCGTGACACGAATCAAATGATTTAGACTTGAACGGTAGTAGGCTTTAACAAACTGTCGCAACATGCTATACATCTCGTGGTTCCATCAATTTATGACGAGGAAACTTCAACGGGCTGTGAGCATTGACTTGCGCCAATAAACCGCAAACTCTTATTGATCTTATTCGCAAAGATTATTCACTGTATTGGTGGAAGAAGAACAGACCTATGTAGAAGAGTGACAAACTCTGGCATTCCAGGATTGAATTTTTACAAAAGCGCAGAAACAGTCATTTACATGAATTCATTTTCAAATGAAAATTTCATAAACCAAAAAAACACATAAATAAATTCATATAATTATACATACATACATATATCCCTCATTTTGTGATTTTGAACTTAACTATGGCAGGAGGAAATAAAATTAAATTTCCTCAAGAATTTGAAGGAAAAAGTTTCTTAAACGTAGTAACATCCAATGGATCATATTATTAAAATGGGTAAAGGCTGCTATGTGTTCACACCATGCTTGATGGAAAATTTGATAAATTTGAGAGCAAAGAAAGGCAAGTGTGAAACTCGTGACTGGAAAGAAACAAAAATTATGAAAACTATAACAAGTAAGCAAAGTATATTTAGTCGTGACCGAATCCTTTATACCCATCACTGAGATCTTAAAAAACCAAAAGAGGAACTAAATTTTCACACTGTATAACGTTGGGTGGGCGGGATTGATTTTTCCCATTTTTAGAATAAAGGTGAAAATTTGTATACATTATGAGTGAAAAGCAAAAAACATGGAAAGCAAAAGTGCTCACGGTTTTGATTACATAAGTGTGTGGGCGTGTTGTAGGCGCGTTCTTAGAAAAGTTTGGATTCTTTTAATATTCTCTTGCAAGATTGTAGGCGATATTTTCATTTTTGCGAACGGGCGAATGTTCACCACAGATACTAAGCAATTTTGTAGACGGACAGATGGACGGATGCACGGACGAATATGCTTAGGTGCATTGCAAATTTGAAAGTGGTCAAGAGTTTATACACTTTATGGCGTTTTTGAGGCTTGCTCTTGTCGCGTTATAAAGGGTTCGCAAAAAAATGATGAAAATATGACACACTATAAAATTAAGCAGGCGTGGTCGATTTTTTCTATTATTGTAAAAGTATTACAGCATCGCCCATAGAACATACGTTAAAGCTTTTATAGATCTATCTGCTATAGTTTATGCGTAATGAGCAAAATATCTATTTTTTATCCGTTTCGAAAAACGGAGGTGTCCTCAATTTACGTAGTATCGTAGGCTCGTGTTTCAATCGATTTGCCCCATTTTCAAAACCAACTTGTGTGCAAGAACTTCCAATGTTTCTGTCAAATTTGACAGCTTTATTTCTGGGACCAGGAGAATACAGTTCACATAGACGGACGGACAGATGGACGCGCTTAACTTCATTCAGAGTTTGATGCTGACCAGGACCATATGTCCTTTGTATGGTCTCTGAAGCTTTCTTCTTGGTGTTGCAAACGTGCTGACAAAGTGTACATGCCGCTCATTCTTCTTTGATGGATATAAAACACCTACAAAGAGTTGAGGTAGACGCGATTGTCTTCAGTAATTTAGAATCACTTTCTGAACTGATCTAAGCTTGTCTGTCCACCTGTCCACCTATGTGTAGAACACAACAAATAAGATACCCTACAGTACTTCGCCTAATATAGTCATTTATTCATTTTCGGGCGAACGCACTAAAAATTATTATTTTGCGTGAAATATACGCTCGTGTATTAAAGGGTGGCCAAAATTCGAATTGAAGTGATCCATATTTAATCCCCTAAATTTATTTATTAAAGAGTTTACTATTTTTGAGTTGTTCTCGCCGTAAAAACACTACAAATTATATTTTGTCGTCCTACAGGACCTCACTTTTCACTTGAGCCAATATATGAATTGCGATCCGAAAAATAGACCCATTCGCCACCACTGGGCACGATACGAGTAATTTCTAGATCAAATTGCCACTATGAACCAATTTCCATCATAAAAGCTTAAAAATTAGACTTTTTGGCAAATACGCATATGTTTCTCATGAAAATTCCCATATGGTGTGGTATCCAAATTTTAAATACTTAATGGTAAATGATAATAGTTTTCACAATGAAATTTTGAAATGTAGACCTTTTGTCCATATGAAGATGCAGATTTTCATAGGAAGCGTGTTCCAAAAATTGCCCCATTCGATTCTAAGGTTTCACATCAGTTTGATGTGTACCCACAGGGTACACAAAGTTAATATGGCATCTACCACAAGTGGAGTGTAGAGTGCAAAAGTATACCATATTATAAGCCGTGTCACAGACGAGCTGTAAAGCCTTGTCATGGTTAGTTGCTATTATTGGATCTAAGACGAACATTACTTCTTTAATTGCCATTTTTTTTTAAGTCAATTAATTGCACTATTATTTAATTTTGGTTTTGTATCCCGTAACCAATGGGAAAATGTGCAATTAACCGCCCTATTCTGCCTCGGACATGTCGCAATTGAAAAGCAATTCTTTTGCTCGTATTTTACGTGACTCAACAACTTTGCTTTACACATTTACAGTCGAGAGTTTGGCTGCAATTACTTCACCTGAATATCAAATTTGATAAAAAGGCATGACACTATGACAAGGAAACACATAGTTTTCTCTGACGACCGGCGACCGGCGACCAGTTACAACGCCAGAATGCAGGGGCAAGCAAAATGATTGTTAGCAAAAAACTTCAAGAAACTGTATAGTAATTCTTCTCGCACAACACGCTCCACATATTCATTTTAATACGAAAGCATAAAAAATGAAGCAAATATTGCAACAGCACACGAGCCGAGTTTAACACGGCGACTATCAGAAAGAAGAGAGGAAGGAGAAAGAAATGGGAAGGCGCCTAGTGGGTGGGTGGGCGCCCAGCTCGCCCTAGCGATGAGTGTTGTGTTACATATAACTTCTTCCAAAGAAATCTTTAACGCACTTGAGATTTGGACTCGCGAACGCTGACTTGGCAGTTGCGGTTCTTACCTACTCAGCTATTCAGACGGATAATCAGGCGGATGCAGTACACATTGGACAGACAAACAGCAACGCAGATATGTTTTTCAATCGAAAATATCAGAAAAACAATGAAAAAAATTGTTCCTCCGATATGATGATAGAAGCAAAAGCTTTAATCAGCTCCGTCCTTGCTGATGGATGATAGTAAGAGTAGAAATACTAACTAACGAAACGTTGAACGCAAAGCGATTCTTGTTTTTTTTCCTTTTTTCTTATTTTTACTTTTTATCAAAATTCACTTAACAAGTAGATCAAGGTCGCATGGCATCATAAATAGAACTATTAAGCAAAGTTCGCATGCACTCTAAATAAAACTTTATTAAATAAAACTTTATTTAGAGTGAAAAAGAAACAAAACGATAACAGTTCTGCTTGATTTTTGTGTTCCTGTTTGATTAAAGCTATCGATAAACAAGCATACAAAAAAGAAAGAAAGAAGGGAAACAGTTTCATAGAAAAAAGAAGAGAGCAAAATGTAAATACAGTAATATGTGTTTCGTGTCTATCGTTAATTTACCTGTGTTTACTAACCACAACAATAACTAAATACGATATTTCCACCTCTGTCATCAGAGTAGTAAGCTATTCATTATTATAACATTTCTTGCAGCTATAGCGATGTGTATCTGTACTGTTAAAGAAAGGACATGGTAGACGTAGTACTACTTTCGTCATTTCGTCATTTCGTCATTTCGTCATTGCATTTACAATTTGCAGAGTTCTTCTCATTTAAATTCCAAGGTTTTTTGATTGCTTTACGATTTTGATTTAATGAACCCCTCTTCCTACATACTTATAGTTTGAAATTTTCCACAAAATTCAGAACAAACACGAATGAGGGGAATTCGATAAAATTAGGAACAACGAGATTGTAATTGCACTGCATGGTATTTCACACCAAATTGAACACACCTTACTAGACTCACATACTTATACTCATAAGAACAGGCAAGAACATTATAGTCGGGCAAGACCGACCCTTGCATGTCCTACACCACTTCGCCTAATACAGTCAGTTATTCATTTTCGTGATAATAAGCGAAAAATTACACATTATTTTCATACAGAGACATATTTTTCATGAAAGCCCATATATTGAAGGATACCCAAAACAACATATGACGTAATCCAAATTTAGCAAACTTAATTGAAAATCTTATTCATTTTATTATTTTTCAGTTTTCGTCATCTCTCTCTCTCTCTCTCTCTCTCAACATAAGGCCCAAATTATCTATCGTTAATTTTGTTACCCAATTGCTGCTCCGGGCTAATTTGCACTGTAAATTATTCAGAATTAAATGTTTTCCGAAGGGCGTCCAAGGTTGACTTCTTTGACAATTTACTATTACGAAGTAGGCGTGGCCGATTTGCTTCGTATTTGTGCGGACACTGTACGTTCTACGATAACCTATAGGATATGCATGAATGTTTCTCTCGTTGCATCTGCTATAGTTTACGAATAATGAGTAAAAGTATTCAGAAGACAGGAACGTTCAAGCAGTACTCTGGGGGACTCCTTAGTGCATTGGTTAATGCGTTTTCAATGCAGCACCAGGCTGTTACAATAGATTTCGCTGTTTTTGACCAATTAGAAGGTGGTGACGTAGCTGCAGATGCTTTAGAGCAAGGGACCACTCTACTGTTAAATTTTCAAGAAGTGCTTTTTTTTTGCGTAGGAAATGTTTTGAACCTTCTGGAATACGTGCATATTATTTTTGAAATTTCGGGATTGTCCACAAGTAAAGTGTCTTGGACTCAACGACTGAGATTGCTGTGCGCAATTTTAATGATTGATATGACTAATATTCTAAAAATCATTAAAGTTTTGGTATGCTTAAGGGCCTGGCCTCTCCAAGTATTACTGTTCTCCTACTTTTCATCGAAAAACAAAAAAAAATTGCCAGAAAGACTCTTTCGGTTTAAGGCTCTGGTCTGCCTTCTAAAATGGCTACCAAATACCATCACAAGGAGAGAAAATCGGTAAGAGACGTATCTTCGATTTATCTTGTTTCTGGACGGACAATTAGACAACGTTAACATCTGCAAATTAGTTTAGTAGGTCTGCAACGTTGGTTGCTTTGGGACGATAAAGTAAACGATCACCTTACCTTATCGTGACTGTTAATGAAAAGACGAAGAAGAAAATTTGTTGAAAAGCATTTCTGGGCAAGGCGGGTGAGGCAATTTCTTTAGCTCATTTTAAAGTCAAGTCCTTATTATAAAATATAGTTTTAAAATTAGTTTCAATTCAATTTAGGATTTCATTTGCAAAAAGAAAACACATACGATGTATAAATGTTTTTAGATGTGGATTAAAAAAATGCGCGGGAATTCTTATTGGATTTTATCGAACCAACCATAATTTCCTAGAAAGACTGAGATTATTCGTGCACTCATGTACCACAAAAATTTCTATAATGTGACAAAGGAAATAAAGTCGTATTCGAGTTAAAATATTCCACTGTATGCCATGTTGGTCGAGATCGACCGAAAGGTCCGTTTTGAATGTTCACCTCTCTAACCGCTCCTAACCATCGAAAATTGACGAGTTATGGGAAAAGTATAACTAGGGAAGAAATCACATATGAAGAATTTAACTTTCGCCTCCGTTTTCAGCGAAAGCTAACTTGCAGCCGCGCGATTAGGCCTTAGGACACATCGCTGATCAATGTCGGCCAACTAAATTTATCCCTTACATCGTAGTGTCTTTTGACTACTAACACATTTAAAAGAACTTATTTACTTCTTATGCGGCCTTTTTAGTATGCTTCGAATCGGATATCGAAAATCGGATATACAGCATATAAATGGAAATGTGGAAATATTATACAAACTAAATGATTCGCAAAAGCCAAATTTTGCTCTCTTAATTGCTTCGTTTACACACCTACATATCACGGTCATTTCGCTAACAATTTTGTTTCGTTTTTTTGGCACCTGCCTTAGTGCAGATAAATTTCGTTTTTGCCATTTGGCGTCATTCGATTTTATAAGTGACGTTAAGCGTTTTTCTATTTATTTATTTTTCTGCTTTATTTTTCATACTCATACTCGTATTCTAATTTTGAAAAACAGAAACAAATACTGAAGAAGCAGAACCCCATCGTTGATATTTTCCAGATAATGTCCAAAATCATTTTATCAATTTATTGATTTAAGCTTTCGTTAAACGATTGTTATGAAATTTCTATGGGAAGCTTCCTGATTGGATGTCCAGCATTTGCAAAAATGAATGGATTCAGAGTCAAGGAAGTTAAACACATGTGTCCGTCCATCCTTATGCTTAATATAAATAAAATATTTTTTAAATTGAGTGATAGCACACATCAGTTCAGTGCTGTTCAGTGACATTCCTTTGGTGATTTTTGTCGTCTGCTGCGGTCATCATTCCGAGAAATCTCAATATTATGACCTTTGATATACTGCGTTTGTCTTGCGACCAAAATGCTCCAATTGTTATTGGTAGCGATCTGTAATGAAGAGATTGTGTGGGGTGAGCCCTCGATCCCCTCGAATAAAAGCATCATCGGTATTCAATGTTAATGTCGTGGTTAATGGTTTGCCTTGCGCTTTAGATATCGTAACACTTCCACAACCTTGTCCTTTGAATGAAGCGGGAAAAGTCGCGTTTCCCGTATATGGCTTTTTTTTTTTGCACAGAACTCGGCATATTCAAAGGTCCAAAAAAACTCTGTTGTATAGATTTCAGTGCGATAACCGATCCAAGGCAGACTAAGATTAAAAGGTCATCTACGTCGACAATGCCGTCACCAGCAACCACTTCCTCGACAATTTCATCAATTAAACCTTCTTCTTCGAGGCCAAGGACGCGCTACGCCCACATGGACGCACTACATCGATCATGAATCCTTATGCAGCTTCCGAACAGAATGGCCGACACTACAAAACGGGCAACGGGCAAAGTCCAGCACTATGCTCATTTGCAGAACAAAGATTATAACATCATGGAAGTCGTCAAACAATGTTCGTCGATCCAAATGTTCACAAGCGAGCTGCCAACTATACAGAACTTGAACAGCTGCACAATGCACTGCACTTGTCCTATTTCTTGGCTTTGCAGGACGCCTTAAACGATTGAAAGAGGAGTGTTTTATAGAAATGCGGCGATTATGACACACCGATCAGTATGACTTCGAAAAGGGCCAGCTGTTGGCAGATGAAAAGCCCCAAGGGGTAGAACGAAATGAGTTGGCTGTAACTTCTGCATCAAATGATGAGCAACTAACGACTAATGAGCCTAAAACAACGAGGAAATGCTGTGTGAAATTGAGAAGCGAAGAAGGGGAGTATTCCATTGCTAAGGAATGGATGAATTTTAGGAAGAGTGGAGTTGGAGAAAGAGTCGAAAGGAAGACTGGAACAGGCAAACAATCAAATACTGGGGGGAGGCAGTGTGTGTAGTGGTGATGGGAAGATGTAGTGTGAGAGTGCAGGCGCGAAGAGAACCTTGTGCATATACGAGATTGTTATTACTGCCTAAAGGCAGAGAGGGTTCTCAAGAAAGTCGTGGATTAAAGGAACTCGACGAAATGCTGCAAATTATTGAACAGGGCAAAACCTTGTATGCCTTTTATGATGAAACAGAATGAAGGCGAATGCCTGCTGCGAGTTCTATGCAGAGGTCGCGTCAATTTGGACAATTCATCCCATTCAATTAGTTTAATTATTTGTAATCGCGTAAAGACTTGAACGTCTTTGTAATGCGGAATTAATTGGGAACAGTTAGTCTATCTAGTGTTTATTGTTAAAATTCTTCATAATAAAATGATGACACTTGGCATACTTTTGCATGAAAGTAAAATGTGTTTGAATTTTCCATTATAGAGATTTAATTGGTAGCAATCATTTTATGTTTGAGCGATATATTGATATAAAATACTTATTACCCACAAACCTGCAGTAAGTCGTTCTCATCTGCATATTAATTATGTGAATGCTGACTGGATTATGAAGATGTGTGTGTTAGTTATATGAATTCAAATAAATTGATGCATATATATGTACGATAATGCCCCTTTATATTGAATGATAATTCCCCCGAATGCAAGGCGAAAATTATTTTATCAGGAATGAAACAATGCCCACTTAATTTTGGAAATTTAATTGATGGGAATAAAAATATTCAATGTTTGCAGATAAGTTTGCTTGAGTGGCGTCCCAATGTACAGCCTAGTAAAAGCGAGTTTTTTTGTGGTGGAAGGAGGGATAGTGGAAGAGTATAATATTCAAAGAGATTCTTAAGAACATTTCCATGGATTAAAATCAAATTATTTTTTTGAAGCTACTAAACAATGGCAATATCGGAATAATTCTCGCAGCCATCTTTAATGTAAGGGTTGTGTGCTGCAAATTTAAGTTTAACAAGTCAGAAAATTACACTCGGCCGTGACTGAGTTTTTTATACCCATCACTGTGACTCATGAAAAGACAAGAAAAGGAAAAGGACTAAATCTTCGTGCGCGTCTTAATTTTCTACTTTCAGAATAAAAGTTTGTGTAATATAGGCAGGCGGGTGAATAACTGCACTAGGCGATGTGGTGTCTAATGGTCGGCCTTGCTCGACCCTAATGTTTGTGTGTGCATGCTTCTAATTGAGTGTTTAATTCATATACTGATGAAGGATTTGTTTATCGAGTTTATAGATTCAATTCTTAATTTTAATGCGAAATTGTGTTAGTGTGACACAACATAGTTAGTGTAATATATAAAGTGTTTTCCGTTATTGGATTAAAAAAATGAATTAATTATTATATAGTATATATATGTATGTATATATAGTATTCGTGGGCATAAGCCACATGAAAGTAATCTCATTTAATTTTACTTGCAATAATTTTTTAGAAATAATTTTCGAATATTATTTCATACCTGGGAATGCTCGTCCAATAATTGACTATAATAAGAAAAAATTCAATTCGAAATTTTATAGCTAGCACCTGAGAGGTTGGTGTGGCAATTTCGCAATACTAATATTAACGTCACAAAGTGTGTGTGTGTGTGTGTGTGTGTGTGTGTATAGAACAAAATTGATTTAGTTTGGAAAGAGAATATTAAGATAGAAGAAGAAAATAATAATTTTACATATATTCGGTATATATTTATACATCATTTTAAATACAAATGTTTGTATATATTTGGAAAATCCTTGGAGAGGAGCTTAGCTCACAGAAACTTAGCAATTTTCAGTCTTTTACCTTAAATGAATGATGAAAAGATATCCAAGTCTCTTGTCACAAAATGAATATAAATTTGTTTTTGCATTTGTTTCGATTTTACCTAAAAAGAACTATTTTTAGACCTTGGGCGGACGGATGACCGCTTTTCTTTTATTTATTTCCCCCTTAAATAATATTAAAACACCATAAATTTTGTTGATGTAAGTTGTGTGTATTTATTTCTAAAGGACATCAATTTCCAATGAAGTGATTTATGACTCATTCTTGTGGTGAAAAATAAAAGAAAAACACTTTTGACAAAAAGGAAAAAAATTCGCTTATACGACAATTGTTTCTGGCGAAGGTATCCATGCGTTGCTTAGATTTTGTGCTGCTAAGAGGTGAGTTTTGTTTGTCTTAACTTTAAAGATTCCTTTGATTGAGTGATAGGATATTGGATATAATATATCCAACACGACAAGCGCTCTGCGTCAATTTCTCTTCGCTTGTCAAAATGTAGAAAGCTAACGTCCTTCTTTCTTTTTACACATCACGGAACATGTTTATATGTTGACATTATAAGGCAAAGAAATAAGTGCCACGGATACGTTTATTAAGCAGAAACCGTCAAAAGGAAACATTTCTATTAGTGAGTAACACTACATCTACCGACCTATCTCTACCAAAAGCGATCATTTCGGTCTCCTATGATTGTCGACTTGTCAGAGCCGGAGTTGAAATTTAGCGCAAACTGCAAGTTGCTTGATCGGTTAAGAATGCAGCGTTTAAGCCATGGTTGCGATCTGCCTGCATACAGGATCACCGTAAGTAAGAAACCAAAACGACCTTGAAAAGGGTCAATAATTTTTTAGAGCATATCTCGTCTGTAATTTCTGGCAAAAAAACCTCATATAGAAATTTGGCTTTGCATGTGCATCCCTAATGCTTATTCTTCTCGGTGCAAGTGTTTTTAGGATAACATAAACCGCACAAAAAAATCGCATAAGAACAGAACGCTTAAAGAGGAAACGCTAGGCTTAAGCAATTAGCGATGTAAAGAAGTGAAACAAGTCCAAGATCTCCTTGTTTCTTCCAGCAAAAAAACTCGGAAATGAAAAAGAAATTGGTTTTTTCGCTTGTGGCGCTTGTGCGAAAGAGAACAAGGGGATCTCTTTATTGATTGAATAAACACGTCAGGAGAAAGAAGAAGACATCTTTTCTTCCGCCTTATCATCAACATATCTCGAGTTTTATTCTAGCTTCCAACGATGTAGCTAAAGCAGCGTGCTACCATAATCATAAAATGACTGATGATGATAGTAACACAAATACAAAAGACGGTAACGATCATTGATAGAAGAAGACAAAAAAGAATAGAATGATAGAAAGAAAAAGTAAAGTGAAATAGAAAATAATAATAATAATAATAAGGAACCTTTTGCAACTTACTGTAAATTTTTAATTTAATTCTAGGATAAGGGAAACATTTCGTTACTCAAAAGAATTTTTTTCTTTTTAAACTTTGAGCCCTTTCCCTCCCATACGCTCTGAAAAGACGTATGTATCTACAACCTAAAGTCTTGCTTGTTGATTGCAAAGTATTTACGGGCAAAAATACGTTACGTCGCCTATATATTTTTGTATGCCAATTTTTGAAGTACTGACGTCTTTCGGCATTGGGAGGAGTCCCACTGGAAATTGTTTGGGTTGGACTACTTTCGCGACAATTTTCCGCAAAGCACCTCATTTTGAAAAAGTCCTTACAGAAGGAAGAAATTACAATTTTCAAAATTGCTCGACAAAACGCCTTTCTGGCCTTCTAAATAAATTTGAATCGGATAGGGTTATGTTTTAAAGCTTCTCCTATATCCTTGCGCCTAAAAACGCTTAATTTTGAACTTGAACTTCAGGGCGAAACTTGGCCACTCATACTAATATCACGCTATCGAACTTAGGCCACGTAGGTCAATACATAAGGGTCTCCATATAAGGCTTCTCATAACAAAATGAAAGTTTTTATCGAGGCAAAGTTCAATTTCTTGCTTTCTAGGACGAAAATAGGCGAAGAACAGAAAAATCTTTAAAAAAACACTGAAATTGTTAAATGTGGACCACGTCAACTGACGGTTTGAGTACGCTTCAATGTGAGAATTTGTGCACTTGTACGCTTGTTTAATGTATCGAATTTTTCAAAATTTGTGAAGAAAGAATAAATAGCAACTCTGTAGTCGTGCAAGACCTGCCATTAGATTCCGTATACCACTTCACTTAATACAGTCATTCACTCATTTTCTTAACATTACGTCAAAAATTATATGCTAACATTATGTAAATGCATAATTTCCATTAAGGAGAATACTCAAGGGTTTCTTCCATATTTCAGTTCAGAATTCAGTTGTGTAAGAGGGGTTCAAAAGGGCAAGGGGTTGAAAATATTGCCCCATCCGATCCAAGGTTTTCACAACAGTTTAGAATGCCGAAAAACTATTACTCAGCGATTTTTATCGCGAAATTCTGAATATTAACCTATATTGTCATGGAACAATTTAAGGCGTTATATGGGGAACAATCGGTTCAGTGTACTACGTTTCATCAAAATAACGCGAAAACTGCAGCCTGTAGATTGAAGACAAAAATGCACGGGCAGACATTAGCTGGATAGACGGACAGACAAGTGATATAATACAAGGTACATCTATGTCAATTAACTCTGGGTGTTATATGCGTCCGCACAAACTTAATGCACCCTATACCATAAGCGGTGTAGGATAGAATAACATAGCCCTCGTGTAGTTCCAGTGTACTCAGCAAAAAGGTCTACCTTTATTGCTTTCAAAACTCGTGATATATTCGTAAATAATTTAAATGCAAATGAAATAATAAAAAAGTAAAAAAGGCAAAGGAAACGCTTCCTTTTTTCTAAACTATTACTGCGCAAGTATGTCATGGGCTTTGCACGTTCAGTTAGTTGCTTTATTATGCATGCTATTCGTATAAATTACATAGCGAGGCGCTTATAAACGTCAAGAGCTTCGAAGATACATTCATATCCATTCTGGCAAAACATGTGTCCTTACATCTAACATTTGCACATTTAGCAGTAGTAGTTCGGGTTGCATTGAACACATATAAGAAGATATCTTTTACTAGGTCGTATGACATGTATTGAGCTTTTCAAAGCAATAATAAATAACGTATTTTTTGCAACAAATACAAAAGACGAAGGAAAGATTTCTGGTTGCGCTGTCCTTTTCTCATAATCCGTTACGATTCAATAGCCTTTTTGTTTAATATGACCACAAATCACTCAGATTATGTGAAATGGTGACGGTCCGAAAGAAACAAGAAGCGAGAAGAATAAAGGGAAAGAGATAGGGATGGGGGTACGCCCTCGAATCCGTTAGTGTTACGCCTTTACCGACTGAGCGAGCATTGGTAAAATAAACTCTACCCCACCGAGATTTGGACCCGCTGACACTGACTTAATTCAATAGCACTTATCTGCGCAGAAGTATTACACTTAGCATGGATGGCACGTAAGCAAAAGTGTTAAGTGCCTTACACTTCAATCAAATAAATTGCACTGTAGTATAATTAGATGGCTAAAGATGGTATTGGTATTTTCGCATGGATAAATTTCAGTTTTATCCAATACATACTATCCAATACATAGTATTCGCAATGTTCCGTCTTATTAGCACTCGTGACATAACTTCTGCATATTCTTAATTGTATGTTTTTGTGTTAGTGTGAGAGTGACACAAAACTAGTACAAACTCTCTTGTATTATAATGAACTTCTCTGGTGATAGTATTTGCAATAAATTAAATGACAGTAACTTCTGTTTAATCTAAATGGATTGCATTTTTTAGTTGTGGCAGAGGTGTCAATCATAAGTAAACAAAACATTTATCATCGTATATTATGTAATTCGCTAATTGTTAGGAACAAATTTAGAAATGGCTTTATTATCCGAAATATTTTTTAATTTGCAATTTGTAAAAACAGTGCAATAAAAACATATAACTTATTACTGTTTTGAAGAACAAAGGAAAACTGTACAAGTCATGAAGCTTTCCATTGTAATATAAAACATTTGCAAACACGTTCAAGAAACTCTGAGTTGGAAAACCGCTCGACAAACAGTCGACAAGAGGAGGAATTAGAATTCAACTCAAGGCGCCAAATGATGGGAGTATCCTTAGCCAAGTAACTGTGTCGACGGTGAGTATCCTCGTTACACGCAGGGCATTTCTGATGCGGAGTTAGGTTGTAATGAAATAATTTAATCAAATGATAAAAATATTTTTTAAAACCCATTATTGTGGTAAATACACATTCATAGTGATAAAATTTTATGAGAAAATTTGACAAGGACGGATGGACGGATCGTGACGTATATATTCGGCAATGACGTAAAATTTCGCACTTTTCTTATGATGTATTTATTCGTCATACACAGCTAACTCCTTACGTAATCAATTATTGACAAAGAACTTTTTTTATTATAATCTCTTGGAGAGGTCTCGAAGTGAGCGACCAATTGAATTGGGTGATGGGACCATAAAATCTTCAATGGAAGCTAGCTCCAAACTACGTGGACAAGAATTATCAAGAAGACTTGGGGTCTTTCTGGTCAACTATAGACGGGCATCTACACGAAATTGGAAAGGCATATAGGCAATGCATGTGGGTAGTACACCAATTATCTAGGAGCAACAAGATGCTGTTCAGATTTCGTAGAGATCCATTTCTTAGCAGAATCGTTAATGCAAGAAGCTGAGATTTACTCAGTATTTATAGGAATAGCAAGAAAGGCGGCGATCAAGAGCAGTGAAGGAAGGACTGTTGTCATCTATCTATCCGCACGTCCGGATTCGGCAATACGCTTAACTGGGGGCTCAGTATATGATATGTTCAAGTAATGCTTAGTGCAAACATTTCTTAGGGCTATCTGAGAAGGTAGTAATAGAATTTATCGGATCGATTAAACGGCACGCCCACAAAAAATTAGCAAAGAACCTTAAAATCTGTTAGGTATAGGTTTGAAATAGCTATTGGAGATTCATCTTAAGACTACAATGCCGGTATTTATGGTCGAATGAATGAATGAAAGAGACGGCTGCATGCATTTTGATATTGGAACTTCCTACAAGCATGTGAGTCCGCTTTCAAGTCGATGTTTGCAATAAGGAGCAAATTAAAGTTCAAAAAAGTAGTCCTCGTACTTTCTTATCAAAACTATTTCAACTTTTAACTTTCAGTTAAATAGCTTGTAGTTGAATTGTGTTCAATGTTCACGTGAGTAACAATACAAACGTTGTATTTAATTTTTGTGTTTCGTGGATGGACAGGTAGACATGACTTAATCGAGTTACCTACCAATCGAGAATCTGATGCTAACTGAAGATTTGGGACGCATTCCTGGGTATTTCAACAATTTCCCGTTGTTGCTGTGTTGGAAAAAGAGTATCCAGCCGCTCCGACTAGCGCGCACGATGCAAAAGTGACTCTATGCCGCGTACTAAAGTTTGACTTAAATATAATTTTAGTTATATATATTTGACGAATATACTAACACCCATTGCTTTCACGGGTATGGCGTTTTTCGCTTGTTTCTTTCAACTTCCGCTCGTGTCATGAGTGATATGTACATATTTCTTTTTAAGTTCCAACTCGTCAAAATGTATCATTGTATTATGGACAGTTCGCGTATTAATCGCGGAATTCCATTTGAACAGTATTGCCAGAAGTAAACACGTTGTGCAGACGTTGTGGCGGTTGCCGTTTAAAATTTCTGTGTCATAGAGACGAGAAATATTGCTTGCCGACCGTTGTTGGCCGATTGTTTGTAGGGCAAATTGGAAGGATATCCTCCTGCGATATGTTAATAAAATCATCGAGTTATTGAAAATAACAAATGGTTAAAGCAACGCTCTACAATATTACGCTTACGAACGATTCTTATATTCGCCTTTCTCGGAAATATGGACATAAAGAAAAGAAAAAATTTAAATTATATTTAGGATTGCTCTCTTAGGACAAGTCGTATCGACCCCTATCACCTTAAGAGCGGGGATATGGCGTATCAGCTGTCAGCAAGTGCTGCGAAACTCGCGCGAAAAGTAATTTGATAGAAGACACCACGCTTTGCAAGTGAAAATTGTAAATTGCTTATTGATTCATAAAAAGTAGTGTCGAGAGTTGTGTATGGAATAACATTTCGGCCTATGGCTGCATTTCATTGCTAAAGCCCTCCATTTCCTCCTTCGAGGCGTGGGTGGATGTGTACTTCAGTAGGCAGTTGACCGGTCAATTGCATTTTGTGAACGCAAAGAGGCCATGCCATCGAATTGAGGTACCTGGTTTCTCTGCAAAACCGGCGAGCGGGGCGGTAGATAATAGTTTATATACATACATATATTTACAGGTTTAGGTTTATGTTCGGTTGTTGATATAACACTTTAAGAATGAAAATATGGGAAATAGTTTGTTTTGAATTGCGCTATTGGTTGCGATTGTGATCTTGTCTATAATATATATATATATATATAGCGTGAGCTTTTAATTTTGAAAAGCGCTGCTCAATTCGCTGTCAACTATAAAATTTGAAAAGGGCACGTTAAGGTGTAATGATACAATTCTGATTGATCATCGCTGATAAATAGACGATTGATCGCCCAATCCAGGCTACAGCTGTCCTAAGTTTCGAAAAATTAAACAACTTTTCAAGTGCTGTTCTCATACACTTGGAATTGGTTCTTATTCACTTTTTCTGTTGCGTCACTTTCTCTTGCTAAGATGACTCGTTGGCGTTGTATCAGGTGGGATTTTTCGCTCTTTATTGTAGCCAGGAGAGAGAGAGTAAATTGATAAATAAACGAACACTTTCCACAAATTCGATGTTTTGTGTTGAAGTTCCGGCCAGAGCAGTTAAAATTGTCCATTGATCCGGACACCCTGTATTTATGCTAAACGTAAAATTGAGGGCTACTGCAGCTTGTCGTCTATTATTAAACAAATTTTTATTATAAAATCGATTTTTATTGAAAATTCTTTCTGTTTGCTGTTAGCTACGCGAGACGAGTTCCCGAGTTGAACGCACAAATTAAAAATTGCTCTAATGGAATGTGTACTTAACGAAATTCCACGTCCTCTATCGCTATTAATAGAACATTATTTGAAGAAGTTTATAAACAATGTTTGCATAATGGCACACATCCTATACGCATACATGCAAAGAGATATGGAAACATGGCCCATGATTTATGTTTCACCTTCAACTTTCAAACTATTTTTTTTATTTTGCATTACAAATGAATTACTTATTTGCTTATTTTTGTTTGGTTCGAAATGGTGACTTACGCGCTCCTTGCATAGATTAAGATTTATTTTTCTTCTCACTTTCCATACAAGAGAACATAACGTACCAACTTAATGGTTGATGATCATCTGACAAAAAAGAATACGTTTGATAATATTTCAAGTGACACGACTCTGCCGTATAACATTACATACATTTTAGATTATGTATCCTTGGAAATTCTTGTATAGGAAAACTTCAAAAGTTCGTACTAGTATTGCATTGTGCAAAAAAAAAAAAAGAAAAGAAAAAAATTGTGAGAAACTTTTTCAAGAACATCATGCTCTGTAGATATTTTTATGTTTAGTTTAAGTGTAGTTTTTTTTTTTTTTTTTTTTCTCTTTGTCATTATTTTAATTTAATTTTATATTAAATTATGTCACAAAGATAAATATTGTCTGTTTCGAATTTAGGTTATCATATGCCACATCTATACATATACACATATGTGTTTTCAGGCCGGTGTATAATTGAAACGAAATAGAAAAGTTATTCTGGTTGACAAGAACAGTTAACATGACTTTGCTTAACAAACTGTCTTTGTTATAAGTGTTTTTGCCAGTTCGCCAGTTAACGCTGAAGGGTGAAAAAGTACTTGAGAGGAGAACGTTGCACAATAATAATGGTTTTCTTGCCTGTTGTTGTTGTTGTTGTTGTTGTTGTTGTTGTTGTTAAATGCCTGCTTAATCGTTCGTTTCTTTCGTTCGCTAAGAAAGGCTACTTCAACCTTTCTATTGTCGTTTAGCGGTATTTTTGGGCAATTTTCACATGCATAAATCCTGAATTTATTTACTTAATCCTTTAAGAAAAGTCAAATAATTTTCTTTTTTGTCATTATTAGTTTCTATTTGCTTTTGCGCTAAAAACCCTTTTGTTTCCACGGCATGGTCTGTATATTTATATGCTTTTCCGTGTGTCATAACTCATGCAAGCGTGCATTCTCGTATTTGTTTAGGTTTTGTACACTTAGAGATGTCATTGCATGATATAGAATTTCCGACTTTGCTTGTTGCGGTTGCTGTTCTTTTATACCCTACAGCACTTGCAGTACAAGGTATGTTAAGTTTCTGCGGATGTAGGTAACATCTAGAAGGGCTCAAGAGTAATCTACCTTTTCTTACACCAATCCATTCCGAATCATTTTCTGAGACGATCTCCGCTTTTCCCTCCGTCTGACCTTCTGATGTCTGTCTATGTATTTTTGTGTACAACGTACAGGCTTGAAGCTTTGATTGGAGAAAGAACGCTGTTGAAAATGGTTTGGATTGATTCATTTTTTCGACCACTCCCCATATAACACCTTATTTTCAAAAGTTGTTGTGGAAAAAAATTACAAATTTCATAATTTTTGAACAGAAACCTCCGACATTCTAAGTTAGTATGAAAAATTTGGTTCGGCTGGTGCAATTTTTTGAACTCCTTATATAACCATTCCTACGAAAACTGAATCTTTATATGGTAAAAAGTTACAATTTCAAATATTTCACGATGGCAATGGATTCACGGGGAAAATGTGTGGTAAATTGTCGTAGAAATCAATCTTATGAAATTTGGACCACGTAGGTCTGCGTTTTAGAGAACTTCTTCATGGCAATAGTTTGATATATGGCTTTGAAACTTCAACATAGAAATTTGATTAGTGAGATCATGTGATACCCAAACGTCTTCCTTGAAAGCCATCCGTGAAGACTCTTTAATTATCATTTCAAAATATCGTTTACTTTTCCCATAGCTGAGCTCCGGGAAACATTTTCACCGCCGAAACTCTTTGGGCGACAGAAAGTTATTTTTGATAATGTGTTTCGCGCAAAATGAGTCAACGCTTACTAATGTCAAATAATAGTCCGCAATTGTAGTTCACGCTGACCTGCTAAAACTCAAGTTGCCTGATTTTGGATATAGTTACGCTAACTGAAGAGCAAAGCGCTTGGCGATATTTTACTTAAATTTAGTGGTAACTTAATAAGTTGGTGAAGAGCGTTTTCAAAAAATGTATTTTTTATTTTTTTTAGTTTCTTATTAATAATTTATATTAATATTGATTGTGTATGTGTGAATATATTTTCTTTTTTCCATTCCGATATGTAAACATGAACTTCATGTTTATTGAACTAAACTATTCTTGCTTCCTATGCATGCATGCATTCACTGTATTTGAAGCAGCCATTAAAAGCAACATTAATGTTTAATGCAATCAATACAGCAAGGACGAGAAATTATATTCGTTTAAAAACGAAAATCAGATATCCTTTACTTGAGTCCCAAAGCACGAGCATTATCTTAGCGTAAGCAATCGAAGTTCACTTGAAACACAAAACTCGGGAAAATCGTAAAATTTGCATTGTGGTTTTCGCCGTTCTGGGGATAAGCCTTATCTGGGGTTGCCTTATAAGCAGAGTTTCTGGTTCTAGAATCAGCAATTTGTGCTCTCTAGCATATAGCGTTCTTTCTGGTCTGCACACTTGTTTTAATAATAATTTTATGTCAAGCATGGAAAATAAAGTTCTTCCCGCAGAAAATCTCAGCATTCTCGAAAGCGAACCTCCTTCGCTTCTTCTTCTTAGCTCAACTCTGGGCATCTCGTCTGAGTATAGAAAAAATCTTCTAAAGTTGAAAATTCCCAATTTTAAGCCCGATAGCATCTGCCATTGGGTGCGATGAAGTAGCATCCCTTTCTTGACGAAGAAGAATCCCACAGTCCAGTAATATTTCAACGAAATGATTTTGATGGCTCTTATTGCTTTTGTTAAACTGTTAATCTGAGAAATTGGTAGTTTTTCACTTGCGTGTTACAACACACGTGTACCCAGGTCAATAAGAACAAAAGAAAGATTAGAGCTTGCCGCCTACTACCGTTGGCTGACACACAGGCAGTTACAAGTAAAATCAAGATAGTAGAGAAAGATGTCTATGTACTCCAACTCGACTCAGAGAATCATGCAACTTTGTTGAAAAGATCGACAGGCTTCTCAACATACGTAAGGCAATGTCCAATTCGCTTTAAAAAATTCTGATTAGAAAGTCAGTCAGTAATCACGTAGACGCTTTCGATTTCTTTCGCTCAATCCTACGGCGTGGCAATAGTGATAGTGAAGGATCCTTCAAAAAATGCGGCTCATCGATGTGTTGGACTCGAGCCAGATAGAGTAAATATTAAAAGTAATAAATTATTCTCTGCGATATTCAACAAAACTTTGTAAGGAACAAGAATGCCATAAATAGACTGGAAGTTATATTTGGATAGCATAAGTAAGTCCTAGACGTAATATACATAAACATAATAACTTCCATAGTAGTTTAACCTCATTCCATTTCCTCATTCCATTTTTAAATTTGTAAAAGTGTGCACCAAGGCTTTCAAGCAAATCAAGTGATTCATGTAATGTTCATTCTCCTACTTATAGAAAAAGAACTAAAATATTGAGAGAAAAGTTAAAATAAGAAAATGCTTTGAACATTTTGCTGAAATCGTTAACTCTCCATAGAGTAATTGTTCTGAAAATTCCTAGAAATTGTATTTCCCAGGTCCAATATGTAACATGAGTTTATTGTGAGAATATTCTTTTCAGACTCACTGACACTCTCATGCAAGACACTTCTGGCAAGTACGAAAGAACTTAACACCTACGGTACACATCATTAGTTAGTTTTCGTTAGCAAGTCAGTAGTAACGGTCAGTATAACGGTCTCGATAAGCCCGACAGCGCACTTACCGAATCGTTATTTCACTCTCGAATGCCAGCAGTAAAGCGAAGTGAAGAAAATTGAAAGGTAAAGCGGTGTGCGCACGACAAGCGGTGTGGCCGGCAAAACCCGTATCAGTCTTGGAGTAAATATACAAGGACTCCAAACTTTTCCACACACCGTTGAAGTATAGGGGTGCACAAGATATCTCTTTTTCATAGCGTAACATTTCACGTAGATTCTACTTGACACGAAAACCTAAAGCCAACGGCCTGAGCTTAAGTCCTCAAGGAGAACCGATCTTAAATGAAAAACTATTCTGTTTGGGCAAACGACAAGCCGAAGAGATAATTTGCAATGCTTGATATGATTCTTTTTGAGCTTAAGGTGAACTTGTCATTAATCGCTTAAAGTTCATTGAATGGGTGTCTGTTCGTATATCGGTAGGGGCATACAAATCCCGTATAATAGGTGAGGTCCCCTGTGTAATTGGGTCTTATCTAAAAAAAAAAAAATGAAATCTTGTATACAGAACCGTGTGGCTTTGGCATTCTTGTTTCCAGCAAATTTTCATGGAGAATTATTCTTCCTTCCTGAAATTTGGCAAAGTCATAGAAACCTTGCAATGCAATAGAAATTTGAATTTCATCTGATCGAGAGGTTTATAATTTTAGAAACGATTTTAACTAATGCATATTTCTTTCCATGATGATGGGAGTATCTATGCTTTACATAAGCTTCTTGAATTTCGAGCAATTACGTAAAGCATCTGTACCGACATGTGCTCTCTATTCTAAGATAGATTCCAATTTTTTTCATCTTTTATTTGCCTCTAAAGTTGTTTGACAATCTTTAAAAAACTCTTACTATAATCGAATCGATCGAATATTAGCAAAAAGTCTTCAACTGCTCCGATTGAATTCTTTCTGAAGTTACAAACTAAATGAAAGTTTGAATGTGCTCATCCGCAAAGTCGTTGGATCGACGCAAACAAAATTCTTTCACATGCATGCACACCATACAGTAACTAAAAGAACAACAGCAATAACAACAGCAAAATCATTAACGAATAAATAAATAAACAATCAAAACAGAAACAAAGAAAATATAAAACAAGTAAGAACATTATAGTCGGACAAGACTGACTATTGGGTACCACAGACCACTTCGCCTAATAGCACACAAAAAAAAAAAAAAAAAAAATTATTATTACGCATATGCGTAATTTTCATGAAAGCCGCCATATTGGACGGTACTGGAAATTTTAATTAATCTGATCAAAATATGGGGAACTTAATCTACCTGTCAAAGGTCTTATCATTTTCCAGTTTCTTCCGCACATAGGTTTCCTTTCATGACAGCCCCTATATATGATTTTGTCAAAAAACATGCTCTATGGGATCCTCTATCTATGATGCATTTACTGAGCGAGAATTTTCATGATGAAATATTGAAAATAATACCTTTCTCACGTATGCCCCCTTATTTATCAGGGAGTATTAAAAATTGGGTATCTATTGTTTTCACACCAATACAAAAGTACTATTACTGAGTGATGTTTGTTGCGAATTCCGAATTCTGAATTGTTTTCTGTTATATTTCTATATGGGGCGTGGCCGAAAAAGTTTCCAATAGCTTCCGTTCTTGGGCCAAAACCAGTTAGTGTTCCCGGTTTCATTAAATTATCCCGAAAATTGAGACCTTAGGTTGAGCACAAAAATACATGGGCAGACATTAAACGGGCACGCAAGCTTGGGTCATCTTCTGAATCGATCGGTATAATAAAAGATGGCTCTATTTCAAGTCCTCAAGATACACACGTCCGCACAAACTTAATATACTCTTTGGGTGCGAGGAGTAACAAGTTAGAAGATTATGTTCGCCTATCTCACCGAATCTCCTATTCCCATGGCAAAAGAAACTAAACTTATATACTCCATAATATTGAGTGAAAGTGGACGAATTTTTCCATTTTTCCATTGTTATGCGGCATACGTGGAAAGTTTTATCGTTTGTCGAATGTATTAGATGAGTAATGAGAACAAAATCCAGAATGAGAAGAATCTTTTCAATTTATGTGGCGCTGTAAGTGTGTCTTTTGATCAATTCGATCCCGTTTTCAATACCAATCCTCACGGAAGAATTTCTATTGTTTTCGCCAAATATGCAGTCGATGGTTGCATATTTGTGGCCAGCGAAATCTTTTCCATAGACATTACACAAACGGGTGGATAGACAGAAGGGCAGGCGGACAGACGGAAATGCTTAAATCAATTCAGAATGTGATGCTGATCGCGAATATGTATGCATACTTTAGAGGGTTGTTGAAGCTTTTTTCCTGAGTGTTACAAACGTTTTAACAAAAAGAATAGACCTTTCACTCTGCGGCGTAATGGGTATAGAAAACATTAAATGAATTTTTAAAGTGCTAAGATATACATCTCTCTCTCTCTCTCTCTCTCTCCAACGTAAAAAGATATACATAGATAGATTTGCACATAGATAGATTGTCGTATATAAGTCACAAGTGTTGTGTGTACGCGTATACGATAGGTTTTTCGCACTTGACCTTGATAATAAAAAAATTCCAATGAAAACGTTTTTATTTAGTTTGCGTCTCTTAACAAAAAAAAAAAAAAAAAAAATGCAAAAAAACAAAAAACAAAATCAAACAAACACATTTTTTAAATGCTTGCAAAAGATGTGAAACATGGTCGATAATATATATAAATATATGTTTGTGTGTGTATGTGTATGTGTGTGTGTGTGAATATATATTTAATTTAATTTAATTTAATTTCACTTTTAATTTATATCAATTAATTTGTTTTACTTTAATACTCAATTAAAGCTCATCTCATCCATAAATTGTTAAGTTTTGTTTGTTTGCTTATTTGTTTGTTTGTTTGTTTGTTTTATTGTCGATAAGAGATGCTTGTCTTGGTTTTGTATTTAATGCACGTGTACATGTATGTGCGAGTACATTGATAAGCTTTTTATACTCTCGTCTCATCACACGTTTAATAGGTTCCTAAGTTTATCGTCTAGCTTGTAACTAATTATTTTATGATTGTTTAACGCTCGCACCCCTGTTGCCAAGCGCCCGTTACCAGGTTGAATTTTTTTTTTATAAGAACAAACTTTTTTTATACACTTTGTGTTAAATTTTCTCTCTTACGTAAGCCCTACTATCACGAAACGCCAAAAATCTCATACTTTTCATGCACGCGTTAGTACAAAGAATTCTGCAGTAACAAGTCTGATGCATCCATCCATCACGATAGGTCGCGGGCCCTATTAAAAGCATTTCAATTCATTCAATTTCGCTTTTGTTATCTATCGTTTATTAATGAGGCTTTAAATTACATTTACTTACGAAATCCTTACTATTATCATTTTATTCCAGTGTAGTTTTCTCAAATCTAATACAATAACAACTTTCAACTTAAATCAACCAGGATATGGGTATTTTAAGATTCATGACATTCTGTCTCCATGCGCTCATTCTAAAACCTAACGGCAACTAACTGGCTGACTAGCCTGACTTGTGCTGTGCTTGCTGAGATTAAAGTATAAATTTTACGATTTGTAAGATTCTTTGTAACTTGACATAAGAGGAGATGGCATAAAATACTGCAGATTATCAAGTTAAGTGCAAAATAAAAAAACAGTTGAAAAAGCGTTGGAAAGCGACTGCTTCGGAAGGAAGTTATAAATGCGGTTTACCCAAACGGGAAATTGAAAATTCAATTAAAATCCATTTTTATTTATCAGCCTTCGTATCAACTCATGGCTACAAGTTGCGGCTACAATGGAAAGAGGAAAGCTCCTGTGGAATCTTTCGACATTCTCTCTGGTTAATTGGATCGAATTAATTTCAGATATCCACAGCCTAATTGACGTTAGCTGGTTACATTTTCGTCGAACGATTCTTTCTTCATCTCCTTTGGTTTTCATATTTCCATATTTATTACAAACATTGTTTCCTTTTATTTTGTAATCGTTTCGCTTTAACAAACACGAGTTGCTTGAGCGTAACGAAGTGCTGTGACTGGACTAGAGGCGATTTGAGACGCTTAACTGGTTGGTGCCAAAAGCATCTCACAGCTATTCGCATGTGGTGGCATCCTGAAGAAGGAGTTGAAAAAGGAAAACTTTAATAGGGAATTGGATGGCGCTTTAGTTCAACACTGTGTTAAGGAATGTGTGCGAGGTGACTTTGTCGTTACACATGGAAAGAGAAACAGCAATCTAAGCGGCAGCCAGAAGCCAACCTTTCGAATAATTGATTGTTTTGTAAATGGTGAAAGCGTAAGTAAGGAGTAGTCTCCAGATGTGTTATACCCACCTGGACACCAAAAAGATTGGAGAAGAGGAAGTAAACTGCAAAGCAATGTTCGGTACCTCACGATTTGAGAGTTGAAAGGTAATGAAATGAATTTGCGAAACTATATTTCAGTGAGCACGAGTGAGCAGCTGACCATGTTCTTCTTATGTTTTGCGACCAGGAAAACTAAATTTTCTTAGGCCTAATCAGCAGGCTTGGCGAATAGGTAATTTAATCCTTCGCTAGCCTTAGTCAGGATCTTTCTTATTCTTAGCGAATAGCGAATAGCGAATAGCGAACCGATTCTTTTGTTCGCCTGGTGAAAAGTAAAGCTTATCTTCCCTAAGCCTAGCAAGCAGCGGAACTAATTTTTCCTCACCTGTAGCGAGCAACGTCTAACTTTCTAACTTTCATTAGAAATTTCGAAATGATATTTATTCACGCATATTATACACGGCAACAGTGGTGTTAGATGCATTCATTTTTTTCACCGGCGACGACTATATTAATAATGGCACTGTCCAGTTACGTGCATGCATGCAAGTCTATGTTGTGTGCCCAGACGCTTATAGGCATATATGAAATGTTAGTCTTAATTGCGTGTTTTTTGTTTTCTTTTTTGTTAAATTTTCAACACGCTTTAAAGATCTTTCAGTATCCACACACAACCTATTTAAGGCCGATACTAAGGCTAAAGTTTATATAAACGTAATATAATTACTTTTGCATACATACCTCAGACATTTCTCGTATTTCTCTTATATAATATTTTTCGTTAGCATACATACAGGAGGATACTTTTTCTCTTATGTATTTCTTATTTTTATGTTATTTTTGGATCGAATCAAACTTTGAAATAGCATTCGATGATAGAAACAGGAACTTGAGTTTTTGTGTTAACTTTTCCATTTAATCATTCCATCCTGTTTACTTTGAAGTATTTATTGTATTTTGTAAACAAAGTTTGATGATATAGTTCGCTTTATTTGATTATTAAAATTTTTATTGTGTTTAATCAAATAGAAATGCATTTTGATTTTTATTTCATTTACACTGACCGGCATTATTCTTTGTTCAGCAACTGAAAATAAATTAATAAAAGAGTGAGGAAAAAACAATAAAGAAATACGAAAATGAATAATTGATGTCATATAGAAACGGATGGATATGTTATCCGTTCACTAAGATATTCACAAATGTTCATTTTTGTCTTAGTTAAGTTGCAATATTTTCCTCTCATCAATTGCTTAACGTTTGGATGCACTCGTACGTCAATTACAGGTTGCATCCAGGAATAGTGTAAATGCTTCAATATTCAAGAAGAAAGGCGTTGATCTCGATGTAGATCAGGCATGGGCAATCACCGGCCCATTAAATATTTCAAATGATTCAATTTGCTTGCATATAGGACATCATTTGATCCCTGCCTTAGATCAATGTCACTTTTCACAGCTTTGGAAAAGCGTGTGACACCGGTGTGCGTGTGAAATCGGTTACCCCAAAAACTAAATACTTGCTTGACAAATGTCAGCAATGGAATGACCTTAACTTCTTTCTCTGTTTGACTTCTTTATTATTTAATATGACCAATCATGTAGATGCATGCAACACGGTAAGTAGTAAGTCGGAAAGTGGTGAGGAAGCAGAAAAACGTAGAAGAACTGGCTGCAGATATGTGGATGCGTATGCACTCGGTAAGTATCGTATGTTTACCCGACTGGGCACCTTTCACTTTGCCTGCGAGAGAGCATGTATGCAGCACCAAGATTTGGACCCGCGAACACTGACTTGCTAGTTGCGATCCTCGCCTACTCGGCGACTCATGCAGAATAGGCGATTATAAGTGATTTTAAATTCATCCAAATCAAGAGCAGACATTTTGTGCGGAAGAAATGCTAATGAAGAGCACCTTTCGCATTAAACTTTACCAACAAACTTGGAGATACATACCTATATGTGCATTAAGTAATACCGGCTATATGTTGTATATTAACACTTTCTGCTTATTGCGGAAATGCTTCTTCACAGATTGAGTCTATCTTTAAATCTAATTTCCGGCCAGCAAGTGAATTTACAGATCTCACGTTTCAGTTTTCTAGCTTCAGTTTACGTCCATACCATCGATATGGAAAAACTAAAGTACTTCCGTGGCGTTGCCTGATCTCAAATATATTCTGCGAAAAGTAATGCAAAAGTAGTTTCTATACCTACCCTATCTATATACTAGTTACCTCCACTGTTACGAGAATAGTTACGATTCTACGAAACGTTGAATACCTAAACATTTTTTATATATTTCATCGAAAGATTATAATTGAAATGCTTTTTCTCTTGAGAGAAGGCCGAGTGCTTCTCTCGCACTCACTACAAGTGCCAGTGAATTTGGGAATAAATTTTGCGTACTTTAATATTCCCCTTATGTTTGAACAAAATAATAATACGGCTCTTCACTTTTGAGAATAGGAACATCAAAGTGACAGGTAAACGATAAAAATCGACATCGTCTCATATAAGCGATCAAGTTTTTTATAATACTATGAATAAATTATCCTACTCTTTGATACTGGGGTAGCGCGGATGCGTTTTTTCTATTTTCAGAACAAAGGTAAGGAAATTTAAATGGTGTGTTTAATGTAGTTAATGAGTACATGAGAGCAACAAACATGGAAAGCAAAGTTTTTCACATTCTTTTTTAAATGGGTGTATCGGTCCTGTGACCGATTTGGGTAATTTTGAAATTCTTTTGCAAATTTTTTGTCGATATCTCGATTTTTGCGCACGGGAGAATGTTTAGCGCAAACATTACACAGACGGACATGTTTAAATCGGTCTAGAAATTGATGCTGATCATGAATATATGTACTTTGTGAATGCATTGAACCTTTCTTCTTCTGGGCGTTGCGAACGTTTGTGATTTCCTTTCCTTTTTATTTTATTATATTATTACACCGCATGTGTATATAGTTTTTATATGTGATATTAACAAGGGAAAACACTATAACGGGTCACAGCCTATCACGAGATACTCTACACTACGCTACAGTTACTCACATAACGTTTTTTCGAAGATGAAACGTTATATGGGAATTGGTTGTGAAATTGTTCCGCTCCGAACCATTTTCAATAGCGTTCATCCTTGGGCCAAACTATGTCGGGGTATTAAATGTGATCAAAATATCTCTAAAACTTTGCGGCTTGTACGTTGAACCCAAGGATAAAAATCATACAAACGGACAGACGGACAGACAGGCTTATATCGGTTCAGAAAGCGAACCTGGCTAAACCGGTATAATAAAGATCGCTCTGGCCACGTCAAGTTCCTCTGGGTGTTGCATATAACAACACAAACTTAATACACATTTGTATCGCATCATAAGTGGCGTAGGTTATAAAAATGTAAAATATATATATATATATATATATATACCATAAAATATTCCTTTTTGACCTTTCCCCATTTTAAGAAATTATAGACTAAAAAAAACGTATCTTTGCTACGCACGACGACACACATATATGTATCGTAAAACTAATGAAAAAACTGCATCTAAGCATAACTTGACAAATAAATAAATACAAGGGAAACTATTAATTAAAACCGCAACAGTAACTGGTTGGAAATGCATTCAATCATACGATGAAATGTTAATTTATAGTGATAATGACTTAGATAGAATATATTTATTTTTATTTTGTTTGTAACCTTCGCATAAAAAAAAAAAATTTTTTTTTAGAAAAATTGTTTATTATTTTAATATTTGTTAATGTCATTATAATCTTCTTATCAGTTTTTATGCACTTGCATATCATTTAAAGTCAAACGGCAGTAAAGTCAGTGAGAAAGTTGTTGCTGTGTTAGAGCCGTTAGTGAATATTATTAACTAAGTATCCACGCTTGCGAACGTCTGAAAAGCCAATAACACGAGATTATAACGGAAATTCAATATTTCCAAATTACAAAACGAAGAGCACCTTATGCACTGGTTTATGTGGACAAGAGAATACATCAACGTGTTTTCAAATTTCAGCTATTTTTTCCGATTTGTGCGCGATCGTTTAAAATGTTAACTATAGATAAAGACGTGATTGAATAAAGTTTGTTCGTTAAGTCAGCTTTAAGTGTTATGTTGATCGAAGGTCTGGTATGGATTAGGAACCAAGAAAATGTTAACAAAATGCAAATAGATGATCTCTGTGTGCGTGACACCGCAGGCGTGTTCTTCGACCAATTTGGCTCATATTCAGTATGAGCCTCAGTACCCTGGACTGAAGGATGAGAGGTACATTCATTTCGTTAAAACGTTTGCAACGCGCAGAAGAGAGCTTTATAAACCCCATACATGTATTCATGATCAGCATCAAATTCCGAATTGATCTAATCATGTCCGTCTGACTGTCTGTGTAACGTCTGTGTAACGTCGGTTGTAAACATCCTTCTGGCTGGAAAAGTGAAGCTATCGACTTTAAATTTGGCAGAAACATTGGAAGTTCTTCCAGGCAGGCTGTTAGTGAAAATGAGGCAAACATCTCTGTTTTTCAAAAGGAATAAAAAATTGGTTTTTGGCGCATTACTCGTAAACTGCAACAAAAATTTGAGCATTTTTAGAATTTTGGACCATGTTTGAGAAGTACATCTAATTTTCTTTTTACACGAAATTTGATTTAGCGCGCGTTTAAAAGAAAAACATCTCTTTTTACACGAATTGTTTAATTATAACGCGATTTTCAATATTCTATTCTATGAATATTTTTTTATGTATCTCTTCAATGAAGTTTTCCGATGAATTTCTTCATTCGCACTCGGGTTATATTTTTCACAATTCAGTTAGATTGCGTATACGAGTGGATTTCCCCGAATTGTGTATAGAGTAAAGATTCAATGTATGTTCCACGCAAATTAGTTTGGTTTCTCAAAATATAATTTATTTTTCATAATATGCTTAATGAATTAGAATGTGTGTGAACACGAAACAATTTCATAAGCGACGTCTAACAGGCGTTCCTTAATATTGTTTATTGTACTTTTGAGTTGCGTTTTTAGGTCTGCAACCAATCTACTATTTTTCTAGTTAGCCAATATCTTTTTTTACACGGAAAAAGAGAGTTAGGCGTAATTATCTTCGATTGACTTAACAAATGTTAAAACTTTCTTTTTTCTTGTTTTCAGTTATCTGTGGGCTGCCGTCTTTCACCCGCGTTATAGGGACGGTTAGTATGGCGCGATTCAAAGAGCTATGCATTCAGAGAACAGCTGCTAACGTTTTGAGCACCTGTGATATAGATTTCAATAATAATTTAACAAAGTCAATCGATTATGAGTGTTCTGGTTCCGGCAATCGTGCGAAAACTTGCGTGCTTTGAGGAGGTAGAGCGCAAGCGAACTCTAAGGAATAGGTATAGTCACTATGCAGTCACGATTTTACAAAGCAAAGTGTGAACACAGCTCAATTACTTTCCTTCATATTAAGAGTATTTCAATATTTATTATCTTTTGTTGTGTGCGAGCATAAACATATATATTTGATATGAACTCACACATGCCAAAGTAATAGCGTGACTTGCCGGCCAATCATTTATTTAAACTGAAGTCAAATCAAATAAGCCAATTAAAATAGCCGAAGGGTTTAATCGACACCATTACAAAAGTATGCATATACGCAGACCTGTTCTTATAAATAATTTTTATTTATTGGTAGATGTATATGTGTTTGTTGATATTTTAAATACACAGTGTATGCTAATTTTTGGTTTTAACAAATCAAATTCGCCGTCATATGAACCATCCCATACGTGCGATATGAGTTGATTGATAAATTGAAGAAAAATATTGAAGCAATAGTGACTTAGAGATTCGCTACAATGATGATGGGTAGCGGTAACGGAACGTTCCTAAATGAGAGAATCAAAAATCGCCGCCATATCAGCGGGAGTTCAATGAACGCTTCAACAGCAAATTTTGCAAACAATGCATAGAACGATACGCCAAACTAAATATGCCCTTTAAAAATGGCAAGTGTAAATACGCAACACCAGAAAGGAAAAAGAGGAGCGAAAGAAAAACTTAATATCACACAATGTGCCGTAAATGTGTGAAGTGCACGATACTTTAAATACAAATTAATAAAATAGACACTTTTACACACACACATATTTATGTTATTTATATCAATTAACACTTTTATTATTACTCAAAAAAAAGAAATTGCTTTCATAATATCCACCTGCGAAATGTTCGCGAGCTTGAAATGAATAAAATTTTACGTATAAATAAACAATTCCATATGATATATGTAAAGACAAATTCCCCGATTTCTTGGTACTTAGCTTTTTAAACATTTATATATGTTATTATGTCGTATATCACATAGATGCTTGAAACATTTCTGGACCTAAATAGTAGTACGGAACAGTTTTAGGGTGCGCTCATTTCTCAATACTCGGGATATAAAGCATGCATCCATTCACACACGACATACCCTTAGTATCACATGCGTGCCTGCTTCGCAATCAGATTTTTATATGACTTCACAAGACTAACTATTTTAAGTAAATACCATATCAGGACATATCCTATATATATACGAGGACATCTGCAGAATCAGACACAATGTTGGACCAAAGAACGAGCACAACAATAACACAATAATAATAATAATACGTGTTTTTTTTTTCTTTTTTTTTTGCAATTATATGGAAAGCCTTGATTTTTTTCAAGATCGTTAAGTACGTTCTTTTGGCGCTTATATGGTAGCTTATGGGTGTCCCCACAATAGAGACTGGACGATTTCGAGGCAAAATAGTCATCGAGCCGTTTTCGTATGTCGTTAATTTTGCCGAACCGCTGACCTATTAAATGTGATTGCATCGATCTGAACAAGTGGTAACAAGAACGGGCCGTGTCTAGAGAACAAACCTCAAGCACGAAAAATTCGTATTTCGCTGTTTGGAAAATGCACGACAATTTTTTCTTCTCTCTCTCTCTCTCTCTCTCTCTCTCTCTCTCTCTCTCTCTGTTAATGTGGAAACTACCGGAACACCTTAAAATCAATCATTTTTATTTATTTTCATTTATTATGTAATTTGTAATAACCGTGCACTCTGTATGAAAAGACCAGTAAATGTTGAGAATCGAGTTTCCTCTATGAGTTTTGTCTTCTGGACGAATAGGTAACCTTCACCTCCCTTTACCTGTTGGTATGCAAAATTTGGTTCAATTGGAGGGAGTTTTTGAACCCGCGATTATCATAAAAGGCAAGTCCTTGTAGGAAATAAAGTCTATTTTCAAGTTTTTTATGACGGAAGCTAACAACTAATACAATTTTTAGGGAGTACATTAAATTTGCTAAATTTGGATCAGGTCATGTGATGTTTTGGGCATCCTTCGATATCCGGGATTTCATGAAAATAATGTATAATTTTTGGTGTATTGTCAGCGATGTGGAGTGGAGTGTAATGATCGGTGGTGTGGTGTGTCATACGAACGCGGTTAGAATTTTTCCGCCCTCTTATATGTGCAAGTGTTATGAGGCGGTCGGTCTACTGAGTTAATTTATTACTGAAAATTTGAAACGACTATGAAAATTGCATTTGCATTTTATACAAAGGAAGAGGAACACAACTGAATAATGGTTCACTAGGTTAACCCAGTTTAGATTTCCGCTAAGTCTCTAAGGTCTAATGAAAAATTGCCCTCTTTTGTGTGAGTTTCGTGTGATCATTGCCGAAGGAGGCTTGTGTACTAGATTCGAACGTCATTCGTCGAACGTGTGAAAGAACAATTTACGGTCTTTACATATGTACTTTCTTGATCCAGCATTGAAAACATGCACCCACAATTGTCAAAAAAAAAAAAAAAAGCCAAAATAATACTAATAATAGAAGCTACGCTATAAAAAAAATAGTAATTATGACAGTGGTATAAATGTGTATCAGCATCAGTGCCATTTATAATATAATAAATTGGAAAATTCTCCTTTTCATTCAACCCACACGCTCTTCTTATTTAGTAAATTACTGTCAAATTTTTATATATGGGTTCCTATGAGCTAATATGAGGTTGTGCAGGTATGCACACATTCCACCAGCACAATTACATATCACTCATATACATACATACATACATATCGTACTTAAATCTGGCAAGTTGTCAATACACAATTACACAAAAATGGTGTTCCATGTAATTTGAACTGATCTTGTCCTATGCGAAAAGCGAGCATTTGCATAAAATTTTACGTCTCTATTTCCGTTCGCATGACCTCAAAGCGTATTAAATGACAGGTAGAGAGACGATACATACGCCTGGTCAGGAATAAGTCCTCAAGCACATTTGTCCCGAATGGTGACATATGCATATATCTACGTGCGGCAAAATGCGCATTGGAATGGATCAGCATAACTTTTATTCTTTGAATAGTGAGCACAAGGAAGATTAGCAAACAATTTCCAAAAATTTTTAATGAACATTTTTTGCTATTATTTGTATGCCTCTGTATAAAAATTTGCTCGTAATGCTTTTAAATTCGTTCGTACATAAAGAGATTTTGTAAAATTTCATTTATTTATTATTTCAATTTTATCAACACATACGCAAGTGTTAATAAATTATATTGACATTGCGCTGTTATAAAAATAAACAAGAATAGTAATGAAAAATATTCATAACATAGATTTTCGTTGAATGTACAAATAAAAAAAACAATAAATAAATAAATAAAAGAAATATCACGCATCTTAGAGAAATTATAAAAAATTAAATTTTGTAAATTAGAAATTTACGGTCAGTACACATAACAGCATATGAAGGCTTACTCAGATTAGAATATTTCGACCGTAGCGTTCAAGATCATGAAAATGTCGCGAGAGCTTTTACTTTGGCATCGATGAGCATTTTTCTAAGGAAAGAGAGAGAGAGAGAGAGAGAGAAAGATATAAAAATGGAAATACAAAATCGAAGATTTTCCGAGATAAGCACCAATTCGTTCAGTTGAATCCTGAGCCCTGCCGAGTAGCCGAGTATGTAAGAATCGCGATTACCAAGTCCGTGTTCAAGTCCGCGGGTTCAAATCGCAACGCGGTAGAGTTTACTTTTGTCGGAGTAATAGAGGATGCCCAGTCCGGTATAGGCATTACACCTATCGACGCTCACTAAGGCTGCGTCCGCTGCGTCCCATCTCTTCCACTTTCCTCACTTCTCTCCGACCGTCGTCATATTACACGAACAGGTGACATCCCCTAAATGATTGGTCACACAATAACCAATGGCATCGAATGGCATCGTGTTTTCCGAGTTGTATCAAACAAACGTAAAGTACATGAACAAGTTGCAAAAGTTCTAAAAATGATGCGATTGGCATTGGGCTCTGGTGATTTCGAGTCATTCCTAATGATTTTCTTGGTATTTTGCGTCCCCCCCTGATTTCTGTTGTCGTGAGCTACGAAGATGTCAATTTCATATGTACTTGTGACCCCAAGTCTTCCTAGAGCCAGTGCGAAAGTGGGATAGCTATACTACTACTTATTATACATGAAGAGTACGGCGAGTAATAATCCATCGATTGGCCAATGTTTAGGATGAACAGTCATCCGTTCCAGATTGGTTTCAGATTGCTCACAATATCCATTTAGTTTTCGCGTACGTTTTCGTTAAGCTCGTTAGCTTTGAAAGAATTTTAAAAATGATTTTTTATTATGCAGAAAATATAGCAATAAAATGAAATAACGAGAAATATAAATAAAAATTAATAAATAAAAATTTAAAAAGCAATAATTAGCATATTGAATGACATCTTGATTTACATGTTCAGACGTCTAATTGCGCTTAAGTTCACAGTTGCGAACATGACTTTACTACATTTTCAACATGAAATTTAAAACGAAAATATTTCTGATTTCTACGGTTTGCAGGCAATTGTGAAAATATTTCCGAGAATTACTTGAATAAGAAGTGAGCAAGAAATTCGTATGTATGTATGTATGTGCTTTGGTGGGAATTTGGAGAACACACTAAAATATTTGTTAGCTAAAGTCAGTTTATGGTAATTTTTCTGTACAACAAAAAATACAAGCAAGAAAATTACACTCTGTGGCTATGGCTGAATCCTTTATACCCATCCCATACCCATTCCCATTAAAAAAAAAAAAAAAAAAAGACTCGGAAAAAGAAATTAAATTCCGATATACAATAGTAGTCAGTGGGCGTGAGCTTGATATTTTCGATTTTTATACAGCTTTTATAGGATCATCCAAAGAATGTGACTGGACATTTTTATGAGAAATGGGCAAAAAGACGAATTCTTTAGTTTCTGAAAACAGAGACAACTTGATTTGTGTTCCATGCCAACCGGCGTAGAAGGACTTCCAATATTCTTGCAAACGATTCAAAGTTTGTCCCTGATCAACAATAGGTAAAATGGCGATGTACCGAATGAGAACCTGAAGGCATAAAGCTACTGCGTGCTCCGGCTGCGTATTCTTTTAAATTTATATAGTTATAGTTCAACCCGTTTACCTTGCCCGCCATAAATATCCGAATACAAGATATTGCAAGGTATTGCCAAATGTACATATCTGACAACAGGACAGCTAGTTCTTAATTAATTAATTAAGTGTATTAACAAAGCCTCCGAAACTCCCTTGAGGATGTAGCAAACGTTGCAATGAAATGAACACACCCCCATCCTTCGGCAGACGACATAAGTAATATTAGCTTAACTTGTGCTTTGACTTGTCCTTTCAATATCTACTCTATAGGGGCAAAATGATTTTTATTTCATTTGCTATCTAGAAGCATGCGCCACACAGCAATTAAATTGGTCCTGTTGTTGGTGGAAAATCCTGTTCCGTCATTTTTCCGGCTGGTGTTGTAAGCAGCCGATAGATGGTCATCATTTGATGCAGCAGTTCCAGCCTACTCATTTTGGTCTATCCCTTGGGGTTTTTCATCTGCCAACAGTTCGCCGTTGCATTAGCGTCACTGCTAATGATTGGTGTCGCAATCGCCTCATTTCTGGAAGACACTTCTCTTTTAATTCTTTAAGGCGTCCTGCAGAGTAAGTCAAAAATTAGCACAAATTATTGTGTAGCTATTTAAGTTCCGTATAGTTTGCACCTCGCTTGTGAACATTTGGATCGATTAGGCATTGAATTTGGTTAGCAAAATGTTTGACGACTTCCACGGTATTATAATCTTCGTCTTGTAAATGAGCATTGTGGCAGACTTGCGGCCCGCTTTTTTGTGTCGGCCACACTGTTCGGAAGCTGCATAAGGATTCATGATCCTATGATCCTTCCATGTGTGCGTCCACTTGGCCTCGAAAAAGAAGGTTTAATTGATAAAATCGTCGGGGAAGGTGTTGCCGATGACGGCATTGTCGGCATGGATGACCTTTCAGTCTTAGCCTGCCTTGGATCGGGAGTACAAATTAGCTCGCCAATGGTTCCCATGCGTTCAACATTGCTCTCGTTGCTAACACAGCTCCTGTCAGTTGAGCCGAAATCACTGATTTCGCTGACACTACTTTCGAACAATGATTTTAATAAAAAATGTCTGATAAATTGAATTTATTTGACGCAAAAAGTTTTCAAAAGTTTTCTGTTTTTTTTTCTTTTCTTTTCTCTAAAAGACTACGTACGCTCTTCTTCACTTGTGGGAAGATGGAAGAATTTGAAATGCATGGCAGCAAGAAAGCAAAGGAATCGGTGAAAAGCTTTCAAAATATTTTATTCAACTTTTTTGTTTGTTGCGTTGTGCGTTTAAGTGACGAGGTTCTGAATTTCACAGTTATCGATTTTAAGCTGAACCGTGACTATCCGGTGCGGAGTTTAAGAGCTACGTTAAAACATCTCGCCTATCCAATGCAAATTTTTCAGATCAATTTCTTATACCGCAATCCTATAGCTCGATTACGGTTGCAATCGATTTTGCTCCTCCGCTCATAATTTGCAGCAGATGTCCATCTGAAATTTAGCATAAATATATTTATATTTGTGTGTGTATTGTGTAACAGAATTAATTAACAGACAATTCGCGAAAGGTCAACAGACAAGTCTACACGTGACAATATGCTTGTTTACGGCGTCGAGCGGGGTGTCGAGCATTTACCGCAAGATTAAAACATTTTTTAATTGATTTTATTATACCTTTATATAAGTAGTTTAGCCTGGAGACGACGACAATGGTGTAATTTATATGAATTGCATTTCACCTCTGACAAATATGCATCGTAACACCGCAGAGGAGAGACAGAGAGTGAAATGCTTTTAAAGAAATACTGAAATCTAACACATGAAATATTTATTAACTGCCTTCACTCTTCTACAACGACAGACACCTCATATGGTTTTCAAACTTGTTTTCAACTCGATGATATAATTTCATTGCCTATGTTTGCAGTTTGTATCTTTAAATAAACAATTACTCATAAATGTGAATTTCTGAGAGGGTGTTTGTTGTTTATCTCTTACATTCACATTCGTATCGTAGTTAATTACTTGTCTGAATTTAATATATCTATACATATATATATACATTGTTCTTTATGTGAAATGCAAACTATATCGTTTACTGCATTATGAGGACTCCACCAACTTCCTATATGCACTTTGTACTTGTGTAAATTTGTGAGTCTAATTGAAGCTCTCTATATTACTTAGAATAGCTTAAATCTGCATTAGGGTACAACTTGATAGCGTATAGGCAGAGAAGTTAGAAGAAGGTTAGCCAGCTGAGATAAGGCGAATTTGAACCATCCATCCAATCCGACAACGCGACAAGCTCACTTATACTTTTGATAGCTGCTTTAAGACAAAGCTTGACTTGCGTGAAAATGCACAAACTATGTTAAGAGTTTTAAAAACTTGATCCCCCGCGATCACCCCGTAGACTGTCTGGTATATTGAAGTATAAAGATATCGTTGGGTAGCAGGTTCCCGAAAATATTTCAGAGTTCTATACACTGAGCACTGAGATTGAATTAGACCGAATAAATTGATTTCATTCGAAATATAATGTCTCTCTATTATGGGCTTAAGCCGGCTAAGTTTTCATTTCTGACGTATTATTCAAAGTTAGCGCGTGTTAGGTGGCCAAGCCGTCCCAAATCGATTGCAGGTTATAAGCGAGACATTTTTGCGTGAAGTCTTATGAGTTTTTGATACCACTCTTCTTTGCCGATCGCATTATAGCTTGCCTGCGACCTGCGACCTGCGACCTGCGACAACTGTGAAGATGTCAACATACTGATTAATGCTTCAACAGCGATTTACCCCCGTCGGGATAAGAGTGACGGTACAATGATTCGTATCATTTCGTTCGATATTGCCTTGCTTAAGCAAAAATCTAAAAGATATTGGGCAATGCTCTTAAAACATTCTAATCCCATTCCAATTTGCCATAACACATATGTTTATCATCTCGAATGAAAGTTTTCTTACAAACAATAGTTTGGTGCAAACTATTTATGTGGCTTGTTATTGAATTATTTTCTTTACTTATTATGGCAGAGTCAATGATTGCGGTTCATTGATTAGTCATTTTGATTGATGTCACGATGACGGTACATGCGTACCGTTGTCATCCAAAGAAACAAAAAAAAAATAAAAAATAAAAAATAAATTCTTAAATGACATAAAAGATTTTTTCTTTAACAAATTTCTTGAGATCATTTACGAGAATTGTCAGTTATTTACGGCTTAAATCTTAAAGCAATTTAAGTATCGCTCTAAGTTAACCGTCTTGCATAAATATTTACATTTCATTATATGTACATATAGAGTAAAAAGTGATGTTTCTAAGCAAAGTAAAGCATGCACTCAAGTGTGTAGAAAAACTTGTGACATAAGTTTGTTAGAGATTCGTATGTGTAAAGATATGTAAACACACACAAGTGTGCTTAGTTATTAGTTTACCTGCCTATACACAACTGTATATATATATTATATGCTGGCACGACTAATGTCTTTAGGGAAATGTAAAAATTTACACAGTCAACAGATTTTACAAAATTTTAACTTTAAACTTTTTTTGTGTTATATAATGTAATGAAGCGTCTATATTAAGTGCAATCCTAAGGGTTTTATTTGCTTTTAGTTTAGTAGGGTTTAGAGAAAAAATGCCAAGGACACGTACTTAGAATGGATAGAGAATGTCTTTTCTCTTCTTTTTTAAATTGGGGCAAAATCACGTGAAACGATTTGACGATTTTGGCATCGCCATTCCAATAAGGTATATATAAATTACCGAAGGACGGGCAGCATATTTAACATGCACACACATAACTTAAGCATTATATGCATTTGATCTACTCAAGGTTTTCAAGTTCAAGTTCACCCTCTCCGTAGATCCGCTCATTGCGCTTTGCGGTGACTGCTGTATAAAGTAAAATAAACAAATCTGTAGGTTAGTATGCAAGGGTTGGCTGAAAAGTTCCCGACCCCATTAAGCAAATACACATTTTTTGTTGCAAAATTCGGTTCTACTCATCAACGTGGCCCTCTTTGAAAGCGATACAATCTCTTGTACTCTACTGATTGTATCTGAAATATTTCAGTCACTTTTTTGTAGAATAATCTGTGCCCAGGCTCTTAGCATACGCTTCAATTTCCCTAATGACCTTATCGTTTGATTCAAATCTTATTTCCTGGAGTAGCCTTTTTAGAGTTTGTCGATGGGGCAGCAAATGGAGCTTCCGTTCAAGGACCGTTTGGCCATTATAGTGTCGTCGGCTTGCCACTCAGTGTTTTTCTTCCACTTTGAGTGACATCCATTGTGTTGTCAGCATTCTTGTGCCAAAATCTGGATTCACTATATGACAGACAAGCTCACACACCCTATGCTATCTTTCTAATGTTAATCTGAAGGTTTTGCTGCATAGTTTGCTGAGCTTGGGCGAGGTTTTCCTTAGCGGTAGTTACAGTGTTCGGGCGTCGCGAACATCCATCTTTACTCAAAAGTAGGTACGGTCACGTTTCAAATCAACCGCCCAAACTTTCACCATTCCTTTTTTTCTTTTCTAATGTAACCAATCACCCTGTACGTGTAACAGGGCGATGGTTAGAGAGAAGTCGGGAAAGAGAGGGAGATAAGAAATGATTGTAGCTTGGTGGCATAGTAAGCAACTGCAGTCAAACACCGAGGGCGTATATAAAAATCGGTTCTTTATGAAATTGTTAGGCGCCTAACTTGAAGAGTTCATTACTCTGCTATAATACTAAAATTGTTCACATATTCATTCTATCCACCATTGTGAAGGCGGACTTAGGAATTCTTTTCATTGAATTTCGTGAATAAATGTGAAACTTTATGAAAATTTTTCATATTTTGAAAACATCTTGATTTGTATTGAAAATCAGTAGAAAGTGTTCTAGAGCAAAGCTTCCTTTACGCACCCGAGCGTAACTTTTGTTCGTGTACTGAAATTGCCCAACTATCATTTAGGCATTCAAACGCCTAGGAGTTGTTTGAATCGGCTTGTCCTACAGCCTACAGCTTACAGGTTACACTTAAAAATATATGTAAAAAAAAAGTTTCAAGGTCGACCAACATAATAAATACGTTGTTTCTTGTTCTAAATCCCTTTGTCAATTGCGTTCACGGAAAAGTTTCTCACACCGCAAATGATGCGCTGCACTGAACAAATCTCTTTCCAGTAAGCCAGGGATAATGATAATGTTACGATTGAAAATTTTAATATAATTAAACCAATGATTATAAAGTGTGTGTGTGTGTGGGCGTAAATGCATATGTACGTAAATGTTCTGATAATAAAATTAGTTCGCCGGCGAAGAGAACGCGACCAGAAATTGATTCAATGCAAAAGCAAAGAGAATGAATAACAAAAAAAAAGAAAAAATTCCTATAGACTTTGATTGCATATTATTTGTTCGTGCATGATTCAGTGGAATGAGTAAAGGCGTTTTCCAACATATGGAAAAATTGCACAGGCATTCTTTCTCACATTTCATGTTTCACGTGTCGTGCAGTGCAGTGTTTAATTTGAGCGAAAGAGTTGAGACAACTCCGCCTTAGTAAGCCAGTTGTGTTATAAGCGTCTTTAATGTTATATCATTTAAAAGTACGTGATGTTTATACACTTGTTGTTCATGCGTATCGTTTCACAGTCGTCGATAATGAATAGCTTCGATTAAGTCATTCAGCATTTTTGTTTTAAACTATATCTCCAATCGAGAAGAACGAGTTTACATAAAAGTTACCAAGTCCACGTAAAATACTTATATCCACAGTACTTTTCACTGAAAAGGTTTGTGCTTGTTCGCTTCCTTCGGAAATAACGCAGATAATAACAATAATAAAAATAATGGAAATTTCTGACAAACAAAAACTGACGCATTCAGTCATTCCTTTTTCCCGCTTTTCTCGATCCGAAATGTTTTAATAAAGAGGAGCAAGTCGTTCGAGCCGTTCGAGCTTCTAGCACAGCTTGCTTTCAATGTTTTTTTTCCCCACCTTGTTGCAGTTAAGGGACAAGTACTCTATTAGGCCAGTATATACAATCTGTGTATGTGTACACATGTTTCGTTAACAAAACGAGCTAACTGCTTTGTTAAGTAAATGAGAGCGCGTCAGCATATGTTTCAATGCTTAAAAAACAAGAAGAACATTTTTGTAAATGACGACACAGTTTAGGCCGCAAGTTGTTCTAAAAGTGCAACTTGCATCCGCAAACTTGCAAAAGCAAGTAAATAAGCCCTATTTGCTTTTGGATGAAGCTATGATATTGACTAGTTTATGAAAATCCATTCTATACCCAACATCGAAGAGTAAGAATATTTGATCAAGCTCCACCGGTTCATTTATGGTACGTCAAGTTATGCACCCTTCATCCGGGCAAGAACAGAACGCAAAGGTCAGTTTGGCCACGCACGTATATACACGAATCCGTTTTTCTGCTCGTCCGTCCGTTCGCCCATCTCTTCCCTACCTATTTTTCGTCGAAAAGCTGTTAAATTATGCTTGTTCTTAGTTTGTCAACACCTCAATGATCAACAAATTTCCCGCCAGTGAAGTAGTGCAAACTATTGTTAATGACCCTCGCTGAGGTTCCTGGATTCGTAGCGTCTGGCAAATAGGTGTTGCGTAACTAGCATACGTTGTACGAGGTTTTCCGGCATTGACACTTTCCCGAGCTTCGAGCGTAGTGCCCTTCTGTGTTGTTCGAGCTGGGCACAGCAGAAAAACGCGTGCTCCGAGTCTTCTGCTACCACACACTGCAGCAGCCATGTCTCGTGAGTAACTACGTTACATAGACATCGACTTTCCCAGATTTCCGCGAGAAGTAGTCTTCAATTTTGAGTACCAGGCGGTGTGTCCATCTTCTCTAGTTTCGCCAATAGTAGCGAAATCTGCGTTGTCCCACGAACGCATTGATGGAAAACTGTACTAAGTGAAGAGACTACTAAAGCGAATACAAGATCTTCATCCATAATAAGTTTGCTCATAGTTACGAATGTTTAAAATTCGCTCCAAAAGATTTTCACAACAATTCTGCAGACTAAATATGAAAGAAAATTCCGACAACTTTAAAGTACGCCGCGACCAGTTTCATGTGGTTGCTTAAAGGATGGATAGCTTAACGATATGAGCAGTTTTTTTTTCTCTATATTCAAGTTACTTATTAGTCATATATATATATATATTGAATCCTAAGCGGTTTGCTACAATCTACTAGACTAGAAGAAGTGAATCGGTTCGTCTTCTTGCAACGTGTTACAAAATCGATTAAATTTTTTCAATTGCACGGTCCATTACCGATAATTGAAGCCTGGGTTGAATTCTGGGTTTACTGGATTTCCTAGATAAACTACCCGGTATAGAATGCAGGCTTAGGTTTTCCTGCAATTAGGTACAACCTTTTAGCTGCTTTTTATTAAACTAGTTAAACAACTAAATAAACACTATTGCAAAGAGTGCTGTATCCTCGGTGCAATCGTGCTGCGTTTAACGATATGTGTCAGTAAATATTGAAAAATCATTTACAATTTTCTCTTAAATCTATCATGCTGTCATCCTTGAAGCGATCATTAAAATATAACTGTGTTTGTTGGTTGATTACACATGCGTACCAGAGCCACTTTGTCTGGCTTATATATTATATGTGTGAGATACGTATATACATATTATATATCCACACAATGTTGATTTACCTAAACTGAATTGCACTTTCGCATGTATGCATATATGAATGTACATTCATGTACAAGTCTATATACACACATATATACATACATACATATTCCCGCGTTACTTATTATAATTTATACATATATATATATATATATACCCTTATCTTATAAGGAGAGAAAAGAAAGGAAGAAAAACAGTAATAAATTTTGTAGAACATTTTTAGTGAATTTTTTTTACATCATATTTTAGTTTTAAGCTTCTACAGAGCTTAGTGTAGATTTCGTCATGAAATTTGATCAACTCAGGTACCGTGCGGTGATGAAATTAATAAATTCAAGTTTGCATCTAAAATATCAAAAAAAAAAAAAAAAATTTCTTTTTGCCTTTATGAGACTTTATATAACGCCTAAGGGTTCCCATTCAGCGCTAAATATAACTAAAAACGTCTGTCTGTCAGTGAAGATCTGTAGGAGCTAACATAGGAAAGGGAAAACTTTCGTGTTATAAAAATGATCTTTAAACGTTAGAGAAATATGTTGTTTTGTTGTTCTTCTCCTTAAGGCTCCTGGTTAAAAGCATTTTTGAAATACATTGTCCGCGTCAAGCTTTGTGATAAAATGTATGTAATGCATTCGCTGCAGAAAGATGGGAAAAGAAATTGAAACGATTAGTAAGAAATAAATTTATGGAAGATTTCTCTTTCCGTCAGGACAATCGTCTACAACTAACGCAACCCGTTAAGTGAGAATGAAACCAAAGTTTCTTTTTTGCCAGTTTGATACAAATTTTCCACTGATTCATTGGAAGCACTTTCAATACATGTGCATTGCACACATTGTCGATTATAAACTACGCATATTGCTTAGATCGGTTCAGCTTGGCCCATTTCAATCTCTCCATGTCTCGCCATTATGCGTTAATGCTCTTTAACCCGATAGGTTTGGAGAAGACTAAACTCCATAAGTTTCTGAACGACTCGTACAATTTATTATTCTGAACATTAATTGAAAGCCCATTTTAAATATTGGCAAACCTAAAACTATCCCAATACGAGAAAGAAGTTCAGTTTGACTTAAGCTCTTGTACAAAATGTGTTATTGTAAAATGAAGAGGAACAACACATTCGTCGTACGTCACACTCCCAAATCATATTTTCATACAAGTTGGCAGCATCCTTCACACAACCGTATAAACTAGAAACGACACACATCTTTGTAATCTGTCTTGCGTACATATGTCTTGTGTAAATATGTGTGTCCTTTGTTTTCGGTAATCATAAGCGAACAGTTAAATCGGCTTAAGTGAGCGGGCAATTTTAACATTTAACACATTAAACAAAAAATTAATAATATAATAAATAAATATAATAAAAAAGGAAGAGTTATATTGGCATTTGTTGCCATTGTAGGCATAAGCAGCCGAGCAGGAAAGAATCGCGGCTACCAAGTAAACTGCTTGTGACTTTATAGCTCAGAGTGGTAGAGTCTATCTATCTTGGTCGCAACTCTGTAGCGAATGCTTAGTCGATAAAGCCACGGCACACACCCACTACGCTGTGGCCACCGCCTCGCCATCACTCTATTTGTCCTCGCTTCTTCTTTTTCACCATCACCTTTCTACACCTCTAGATGAGGTGTAGAAAGTAAGTGTAAGTACCCCCTACTTTGTTCGTACCGTTACCGTTATATGCGAAGGGGTCGAAAAACTGCTTCGATCCGAACTGTTTTTAATTCCGTTCGTTTTTGGGCCAAATTTAACCAAAATATCTGAAAAATTGCGACGTGTGGGCGGAACGCAGTAACACAAAATGGACACAGATGGACGCACAAGCCTACATCGATGCATGAAGTCACTCTGAGTCGATCGTCATAATAAAAGGTGAGTCTATTTCAAGTCCTTCTGGCTGCTGTTTACATTCCTACAAGCGTACTATTCCCTTGTGCCGCAGTTGGTGTAGCGTACAAAAAACACAAGCAAAAAAATTGTGAGAGAACTTACATATCTACTGGGAGTATAAATACGTTCGTTTTTCTGTGATCGAAAATGTATTTTTTTCATTTATTTCCTTATTTTCCCCTTCGCAGACAATTTTTGAATTCCATTTCGAAGAAATATCTGGCCTTCTGAGGCTGTTCAAGCAAACAATAAAGTAGGTATTGAAGCGCGTGCTAATCCGAGGTTGTAATATCTGCTGATAACAGCAGATGGGGTAGGACGCTCCAGCTTACAGCTACGCACGTTCATGAGCTGGTTGTCCAAGGATTTTTTTATGCTGCATCTCACGGCATCACGGCTCTTGGCATATTTCATTCGTTTATCGTCTCAACCGCATCAGTTGCTGTTACTAGCAGTTCTTAGTGACGCTTCCGTTTGGTTGGAACGGATCATAATGCATCGTGTTTAGCTGACCACCTCGAATGGAGCTGCCATTGGTATTCAGATTTATCGTTGGCGCTAATGGTGCGCGTGCTCTTCATCATAATAATTTGTGCTCATCGGATATTGTAACGCACTCAGTTTCATCAATCGTAAGCATTTAGCACCGCTATCCTTTATGCAAGAAGAAGAATGACAGTCTATCGTAAACAGGGTTTTGTTCGGTTTTTTCTAGAAACTAAGTTGTGTACGTTTTAGTGTTTAGTTCATATCGCTGTGTATAGCTTAAAAATAGTGCTTTCAAATGAATTTACAGTTTCATCCTACACGCTGCAGTACTTGTTATAGTCTGTCTTAGAAGACGTACCGAACTAATTAACAATGACAACATTTGGCAGAAGCTTTGATTTGAGCACAAAGGTGAAAGCGAAGAAAACTTAAAACTAAGCTTCAAAGTTCAAATGATGAATTCAACAGACACTCAAACCTGTCTGGATTGTGTCACGTTTATAGTCAATGTGTTATATATATACGCATACTTTATGGGATCTCTGATGCATGTCTACGCATGTCTATATTTTCTTTTTGTTTCAAAATAACCGCTTTAGTCATCGGTTGAGGGTAGGTATCGCAGATTCGCATTCAATATTATTTTACACATATATATATATATATATATATATATATATTTGCGGTTTTATATTTACAGATATTTATATTGCATATGAATGCATCTGTCTACATCAAGCGTGATATTGAAAATGCAATATTAAAATATTGAAAATTTAATCTAAACGGATTATAGAATGCATTCATACAGAAGGTTAAATATTGTAATTATGATAAACAATAGAAGTTTATGAGAATATGTTTTAGAATCTTTTTAAAATATTTAAAAGATATTTTTATTACACTTTATGCCTTTAACGGTGACGGATGCCGAGTGCCGGGTGACGGGTGCCGGGTGCCGGGTGCTAGGTACATTAAGTTTGTGAAAACATTGGTGCAGAGAGCAAAGACAAAATGCAATATTAGACGAGATCTGAGTGAATATCAGCCCTATGAGTTTTCGTATCTGGGCTGAGTCAGTTCGAGTGCTTCGCTTGGCTATCAGTCAATCGTCGCCAAGGGAAAGTACGCTTGAGTTCGTTTAAATTAAATTGAACCAATCACCGAGGATTTGGTGTCCGCATCACCATTATCGAATGGTCACAAAGAAGTGAAGAAAAGGATTGGGAAGCAGTCGCAACCTAGTTGGTCCAATGTGTATGTGTCCAATCGTTATCGTGTGATGCTTTCACTGACTGAGCATTCACTACAGCTACACGGCCAAAGCAAACTTTATTTCGCAGTGAGATTTAAACCCGCGATCACTGACGCGGTAGTCAATATTCTTCGCAGGTTCGAGCTCATTTACTCCTTTAAATATTTGAGCATCTATCTAATGCACTTAATACATCGCACGTATAACGCCCTAAGGTAATCAATGTAAGAAGGAGAACCTCGTCGAGACAGACACACACATGTGTTTGATTGTTTTGCTTATTAGGGCCATAGCGCGCAGCTATCAGAACCGTCTCCTTCTTCAAACCAGACAGAGGAGGCAGGCAGACGGAACAGTAAAATTTAAATTAGCAAAAAATAACTTCGCTTCCCCACTCCCCACAATGTAGGACCTTAAATAGTAGTTGGTTTCAATCGGCTACAAAGTTCCTGTAGACTTTCATGATGCAATAAAAATGAGAAAAACTCATTAAATTTCTTGTAATTTCGCGCAATTAAAAAAACATAAATTAAATAAATTGCTTGATAGTCTCTAATTCAATATACGCGAAAGAAAAAACTACATTGGATTTGCAATAAAATATACTTTTTATTATATATTGCGAATTTTCTATGTTAAATATCTTAATTCACACTCAATACAATAACACGCTCTAGATATATATATAAAATTGATTAAATAAAAATTTTCAGCGTTTGAAAGCATTATAAGAGCAATGGAAAGAAAGACTTGAAAGATGAATGCATTAAATTAACTTTAAATATTGAGTATTCTTTCTAAAATTGGACCACGGACCCATTATACGAATGAATATACAAGTCTTCAATCGTGGCTAAATGAATATCAAAGCATGTCTGCAAGGGTACGCGAATAGCTAAGAATCCCTAAATCCCGGCTAGCAAGTCAGGGTTCGCGGATTCAATTCGCAATGCGGTAGAGTTCGCACTGTGGTCGTAGCTAAACGGGGTACTCAGTCGGAAGAGGCACAACACTTACCGATTGAACACACACCCAGTAAACTGCACAGACCGTCCTTCCTCTTTCACTTTCTTCGCTTCCCTCTGACGGTCAACGTGTTATACGAATAATGAATCTCTCCTGAGCGATTGAATATTTATTCGAAAGTGTTGCTTAGGTTGCTTTAGATATGTACCTGAGACTATAGTGTATTCGTTTGGATAACGATTTATCGTATCCAATATTATTATTATTTATTTTTCGCTTGATGGACGGTGTACTGCCCCACCACTTAACTGTGTCGACCTCGATTAACGATACACTCGCCTACTCGTCAAACACACACTACGTGTAAGACAAAAGTAGATTGTATTGAAACGGTTCGACAAAATCCATTACTATGGTAAATTCACATTTATGATGGGGACGGATGGACGTACATATTCGTTGTATGCAGTTAAATTTTCTGACGATTGTGGAGACTTTGCTGGTTTGGAGCTGACTGAAAGAACTCAGTCCATTCTGTCGTGTTTTCTCGGTATTTATAATCAAATTTTATCGGTGGTGATAAGCTGATGTTCGGTTCTTTTGCCTCTGAAACGATTTCAAAAAGTCTCCCTTCAAGTAACGCGGCGACCTTACTTTGTTAATGATTTTCTTTTCTCATATCTAATTCATTAGTCAGGCATTTAATGCCTACGACTTCCACGATCTACGCGGGTGGTCTTCCAAATCCCGTTGAATAGAACGATTCGCAAGCAAAACTCGTCTGTTTAAGTCAACTGCCTGACCGACCTTACACACTTGTTTGTCAAACACAATAGTCAGTCCCCTAAGTAACTAAACATGGGGTACAAATATATATATAAAGTGGTTTGCATTTTGCAAAAGAAAATGAGAAATAAAAAATTTCATTTTCTCATAAATTTGGGCATTACAGTAATCTTGAACAACATATGTCGTCAGTCTTGGCAATCGTGTAGAGGTGACGTGGGGGAGTTTATACATGATATCTACTGATTATGTCAGATGAAATGGTAAGATGCGTACATAAGTTTTAATATCTCGAGAAACAAAAACAAATGAACAAAAAAAAATTGTTCTCACACTCATAACACCTGACGTCTTTCGCTAATGAAATCGTTAAGTGTAAGGGAAAAAAAATAAAGGCATGATATCGATTGAAAAGTAGTGTTCAATGAACTTGAATGAACGCAGTGCCAAATGATGAGAAACCAAGGCCTAAGATACACGTACGTTGATAAACCTTTTCATAAAAGCTATAAAAGCTGTTATTTCGACGACTACAATTTCTTTCGATCATTAACTATCATAATCGGTTACAGTTGCGTTAACGTTGAAAAAATGTATAAATTACCTTAAATTGCTTTTTAGGAAATTGTTTTTGTTTTGCTTTTGCTTTTGCTTTTGTTTTTTTTTTTTTCAATAACTGTAATCATGTGTTAACACTTGTTACGTTCAAAGTTTTTCCCGACGTACGTTTATTTCCATGCGTCTATATCGATATTGAACCATCGCATATGCTTTAATACACTTTTTTGTTAATTCTTCCTCTAAAACGGTTTAACTATTAAAAGTATATGTCGGCCATACCTATATTATTTTTTCTTTTTTCACCGATATGCAAATCATTAATTACCAGCTACTGTAGTTATATTGTCAGATCAAGTTGCTATATATGCAGAAGAAAAATTAACAACGAAAGTGACGTTCATGACATTTTTATCACTTGATGATTAAAACTGATTTAATATGTCTGAGTATGGCTGAGTATGTCAGTGTCAAGAGAAGTTAGATAAAAAAAATTTTAAATATAAATACCCAAAGAGCTGAATCTGATTAAATATCCTCAGTGAATTATTCGTTTAAAATGCGTTTGGGAACGGAGCGGAAATGCCGCTATCGGCCAAGTTGTTCCCCTACAAATACAACACTAGTGTAAGCAGAGCTTTGCATTTTCTTATTTATGTTAACAAAGTCCTACTTAAGTATTGGTGCGATTGGTGCCCAAACCGATTAGATTGTACTTTTCACTTTTCGACTTAATTGAATTTTCATGAAAATTATATCTGTATAAGTGAGTTTTTCAAAGAACTCATTCTATGAGCAGCGATCAATGCAAAAAAGAAAGGGCAGAAGGCACACTGGTATTTTTAATGAACCATTTTCGAAGGCGGAAAAGAAAACCGAACAAAAGCTATATATAGGTATCATAAGCGAAGCGTGCTATGTAAGCCGAGATAATGTATTTCGCCACTTGCTTGCTTGCTTGCAGAGACAAATATGTGAAACAAAGATGTGAAAACGTAATAACATAGTGGAGAAAGCATTCGTCAAAGTATAGTAAAAAGCAAAAGATTTTTTACTTAATACCGTGAGACGGACATATTCTACATTTGCTGTTCTGCTTGTCGACTTCCACGTACGCGTAAAAGAGCCCCCATGAACTACAGCTGCGGAGGCCTGATAAACGTAGATCGTAAATAATCGGCTTGTGCCGATTTGACGAGTCACGCTCGTAAAGAATAAATGGATATCGGATGTCGACATACAAATATACCAGCTATAGGGCGGGCTGTCATAAAAAGTGTGCCTTTACATAAAAATAATGGATCGTTTTTGATGTATTATCACGAATATGAATGAATAGGCGTGCTAGGCAAAGCGGCGTAGGGTATCTTATGGTCGAAGTGGCCCGACGATAGTGTTCTTACTTGGTTTTTTTTCTTTCCTTTTCTTTTTGCACTCTCTCTCACCACTACAGTTTTCGCAACATCCAGAGAAAGGTGAGATGGATTCAATTTGTCTGTCTGTCGGTCCGTTCGTCTGTCTATCTATTTATTTTGTTTTCTTGTGTTCAAGCGACAGGCCGTAATTTTTGAGATATTTTGATAAAATTCATATATTCATACACTATTCATGTGTATGTTTGTTCTTCTCTTTCTTTAATAAGATCCGATATGATAGCTTAATTTCAAGTTAAAGCATCTTTATCAACGCCTTTTTCCCTATCAAGTCTCTTTTTAGAAAAAAAAGCAAAGAAAAATGTAACAGCGAAGGCAGTGATGACGCTTTTTTAGCTATATACATACATATATATAAATAGATATTGTTGTGTTGTTGTGTTTCTTGTTAATTTTTATGTCTGGCTTTTCTCCTTTGCGTACTGTTGTATTCACTATAAATATGTTTGCTTGTAATTTACCTTCTCTTGACTGACGGTTTGACTAACTTGTGCGTTATCATATTACGTTCAAAGTTTACGTCACTTTTCATTGCCTTTAGCGTTTTATCACTTCATTCCCATTAGCGTAACAATTACAATGGCAGTATGTATGAATAATTTAATTTTATCACAATATGTACAATAAATACATCTTATGTAAAATCGTAGATATATATGCATGCATATGTGCAGATACATGTATTTAACATCTTTAACTTCTGGCCTGACAGCTACTTTTATGTGCATGTGTCTGTGCTATGAGTTCATTTTTCTTTAGAAAAGTCTTTTCTTTTTTTTATTCATTTATTTTATTCATTTATTTTTTATTTTTCTTTTTTTTCTCCTTTCGTTATACATGTGCTGAAGTACTCATAAGAGATGTTAAACTATAAGACGATAAACTAATAGTTTCCATTTCTTTCGCAATATAGATAAGGGGCTCGCTATTACGTTGAAAACATTCAATCATTTTATCATTACATATATATATATATATCCAAATACACATATATATGCTTGGCAAAAAAAACAAATGGTTGGTGATAATAAACTTTAATACTTTTTGTTTTAGCACACAGCCGCACGCCTGAAACGCCAATTGGGTAAGAAATATGTATAGACATGAAACAATGTTTAATAAGAAATTTCTATAAATTTCGGGCGTTTAGTTTTGTTAAACGCCAACGGCTCTTATGGCTAAATGAAGAGACCCGTATGCCCTCCCATATAAGCCGGGTCAAATAAAATTGAAAGAAGTTAAAAGGCTTAGCGAAAGTCTCGTATACCCATCAATTGAAGGGTAAAACCAACGTATGTTTGTCGAAAAACTAGTTTTTTTTTTTATTGATTTATTTAACGTTGTGGGAAGATATATAATAACCGCAAAAGTATTTTTCCTTGAAAATTTCAAAGTCTTTCCCAGGAACTGCGACAAAAAGGACGGTGTCAAATGAATGTCCCTCGGAAAGTTGCAGCGTATTGGCCTTGCCTGTTCGTCTCCAGTCCCTCTAATGCAAAAAAAAAAATTTAATTTATATTGAGTCATCGAGGCGACCTTGGACTACATATGAGGGCGAGGGCGATGCCGAAGCTCTCAGACTGTTTTTCGTTCAAACACTTGCCGATCACACAAAATTCAGTATATCTAAAAACTTGTATGTGCCCTCTACCTCTAGGTGTAGGTATGTAGAGTAGATCGCTTTTTGTTTTAACTTAAATTTGGGGCTGTTATCCTGCGTGCCGCAGAGTTCCTTTCGTTGCAGGTGCGAGACGGAAATTTCTCCGGTGTTACTATCTTTACAGTACTTGAAGGTATTCTTAAAAATCTTCTCAACTATCATTACACTGCGACCTTTGCTTTCAATCAAAAAAAAAAAAATGCCAAGAAACCCCTTATTCTCAGGCTGCCATGGTGGTGCTTGCTACCTCTTAAATTGTAAATAAAGGGCATATGAACTTGGTCTTGGTCTCTTCTCTAATGGAAGACATGTCATCGGGCCAGTTAATAATATTTATACGCAAGATGTTGACCTCATTCTGGCAAAGTTTACGTCAAATTTTGAAACGAAACCGTGCTTGCATCATAAAAGTGTAACTAAGATAAGTTTTTTATAGTGCGCCAAGTAGTTTAAATAGTTTTGCATTCTGTTATAAAACGAAGCTTTGAAATATTGTCACTATCAGTGCTAATACGCTTTATTTACCGCTTGTAACGTATTATGCATTTAAAGCTCAATAAAGCAACAACTTGTTCCCAATAGAAGCCCACTGTAATTTTTTTAAGATTAAGCTAAAAGGATAAATAAAGTAATGGTAATGACAGTCGAGGACATTATTGAGTACATAGTTAAGTAATGGATAAAAAAAATTCATTTTCTAAAAAAATTTAAAAAATTGCGAGATCAAAACCATTCTTGTGTGGCATATTTAAGTTAAGCACCAGCTTAGGGTCTTTGAAGCAGTCTTTGAATGGTCCGAGTTTCATTTTGAAGAAATCAAGATTTAATCGAAATGCCTGTAGATATGTGCAGAATATGCAGGCTTTCTTAGAAATATTGATTTTTGCGTGATTCGCGAGAGTTCGAATGAAAAAATGCAATTGCCAGTCAAAGAACGATCTCTTTGATGGGGAGGAAAAAAAATGGAAAGTCAGTTAACGGAAATACGCAGGATTATTTACCGTCCTTTGGAATGTTCTTTTAAGGATATTGCAAAAAAATTTGGATGAAAAATGAAAATTGTGTGAATTGCGCTGCGTGCGGTTGTCAAAAAATCATAGCTCAAGTAAAACGAGTCAATAGTTCTGGAATGTGTAACAAAAGACATTTGTTTTAGTTAATATATAACTATTAGTCCATAACCCATACGAGCATAAAAGTCCCCCTCCTTGTTCAAATATCTGGTTTCATTTTCTTTCCTCCAGGATTTTCCACTGGAAGATGCCGGTCCTTCTTCTGCTGCTTCTGGCAAATTTCTAATTCTTTGCTCGAACTCATATTGCTGCGGGCAACAAGTAATAAGGCTGTAGCTCGTGATCCGTCCATCCGTCCTTGTCGAATATCTTCATGTGCATTTGCCATAATAATGTATTTTAGAATGTGTGTTTGTCATTTTGCTAAGTTCATTTCATTACAACCTGATTTCATATTATGCATATGTTTGACGAGTATATTCGTCCAACAAAATATCGGAACAGCCTGTTCAATTTGCATTATGCTCTGCTCTTGATTGTACGGTAATCTTTTCTATAGCCTTCGCAATTAAAGCCTTTAATCGGGCTTAACAAAAAACTGTGCCAGAATTGTATGTATTGTAGTCAGAAGTAGTAGTGAATAAATGAATATTACGCTGTAACATGGTAGGTATTTTATTGCTTAACATAATAACATCAGTCACAACTCTCTAAGGTCAGAATATGTTTATAGAAAATGAATAATTAGCAAGTTTTTCATTTATAGAGGGATGTGTTTGGGTTAAGCGGGTGTATTCATCTGAACTGCATTACGTTTACTAAAAGAATCGCGTTCTCGCTAAATTCATATTTTCGGTACATGTATCACGAGATCATGTATACAAGAAAATATATATATATTTATTTGATGTGTAATTGCTTACGAAAATTCCGATAGCTATCGTTTTGGATTGTTTTGTTGCTCGTGTAATTGTCAGGCCCGCGAGACATGCGTGCGTTAATTAAAAGTCGAAATTTGTGTTGGCATTTTAAAAATGCCGTTGTGGAAAAGACCCAGTGCCTGGTCAAAGAGCTTATAGTAGATATAAGTCGAATGTAGATGCATTCCACTTTTAAGAAAATATCCACCCCGGCCGTGGAGAATGCAATAAACGAAAAGGTGGGCGGTTTCGAAACCTTCGCGACAGGGATTTTGATTTGCACGATCCCGATTTTCACCACTGCTTTTGCTTGTCGCTGTTAATGCAAAATTTTGAAATAGGCCGACATTTTGTCAAACCGCGGGTCAGACACTGATCGGTCAAGAGGGCTGAAGAGGACAATCGCGCTTATTTTTTTTAACTTATCCTTGGCTTTTTTTTTGTTGTTTTCTTAATCACCGAAGCACGATTACAAATAACCATCGTAGATGGTCGTCTCGGTATCTCTGTCCCTTCATGGAATTGCAAATCAAAATTGCAAAAGTAATGTGCGCTCCGATCGCATCCACAACACCTAAAAGGACAAAATATGAAATTTATATATATATTTAAGAATTTTTTTGTTTTTAATTTGGAACGAACTCTTAGCGAGGCGGGAAAGAGGTATTGGTATGTATGCATGTACTCCATAATGTACATCCTTAATCGAATCATTGACACAAAAGGCAACAATTTATATATATATATGTATATATGAGTGCTGCAAGCAGCGAACAACTCTCAAGGCTTCAAGGTGTGTGTACATTGATTTCTTCTTTCCTCTCTTCTTTTTTACCCCTCTTTTTGCACCTTGGTGTCAAAACGAGGATAGAAGTGTTCATGCTACATAAAATTCCATACCATTTTAACTTTAGTTAAATTTTTGCAATAACTTCTATTACGCATTTCAAAGGAACGATAACGAGGAGTGAGGGATTATCTGTACATTTTCGAAATAACTTAATGGAATATTATTAATTCTCATAGCAATTGTCACATAAAGGTCAGGCTATTGAGGTAACGCTTGTATATGTAAACATGGAAGTATACGTTGAGAAATTTTAAGGTTTGTTTTCTTTCGGTTTAATATTATTTTATACGAAATGGTTTTTGAAATTCGTTTTGTCAATCCTTATGAATCCTCAGTGAACCGTGTTTCTACGCAATGGCCAGAAGTCATTCATTTGTCGCTGACTTGCTGTCGACAATAGCAACAGAAGCAGCCCACCTACCCTTCTAACAGCTTAAAATGCCAGGATAAAAATCTTGAAATTCATTTCACTTGTGAACGTGTTTGCGGGTCGGTATCGTTCAAGGGAAAAACAAAAGTTCGAAACACTTTGTTTTTATATTAAAAATATCTGGTAAGAGGACTCCACTCACTCCAATTACAGTAATCGTTAAGAATATTATAAAAAGGTGTAAAATGGTTTTAATGGTTTTCCTATTCTCCATTACTCGAATGGTGGCGATGCAACCATACTGAGAGAGAAACGAAGCCAACATTTTTTAATTTCACTGCGCGCGCTTTCCACCAACTCTCACGATCTGTTCGAGAAGTTCTTTTTTGCAGTCACTTTAGTTGTAGATATCACGAATTATGCGATATCACCCTAAGGTAAAAATCTTTTTTATACGCAACTGCGCGCCGAGTATTCGAAATTTGTGGAATGTTTTTCTTTTTTTTTTCCGGAAATGATCAATCAGTCAGAGGATGTGCCCTATTTGTGTATTAAGGCGATATTGAAAGACAAGTGAAGAGGAAAAGTGTAGAGACCGGCCGTAGTTCAAGAGGACCTGTAAGTAGATAAATAACTGAATGAGCATTTGCAAGAACTACGACCAAGTGGGTCGCACTCTTTTTTATACGGTCTTCTGTTACCCGATTTTAATGTAACACAATTCACTACACTTTTTTACACGAATTTTTGTTTTAGCACGAATTGCAAAACAATTGAATTAAAATTTGATTTTATATTTTTTTTTTGTAAATATATTTTTTGAGAGAACGTTTTGAGCATTTTCATCTTGCACGCATTTGTAAGGGTGTGGAACATATACTCAAATTTGCCGTCTGTCGCATGTGGTTTTGTACACGATCTACTAAGAAATGAGTCTGCCTTGTAAAAAAAGACATGGGTATATATCATCGCGGTCACAAGCCGCACTGAGGTTTGTTTACACAGCGACGCGACACCCTTGATATGGTATGACCACACAAATAACGTATGCAATAGTTGTATGGGCTGTGCTGTTAAGATGGTCATCGAAAGATAGCTCATATATCACTTACATCAGATATATCATCAAACAATGTTTTAATTGTTTTCTGATCAATTACGATATAGTGGTCTGTTTGTCCGCTTGCCCGTTTGCATTTACTCGCTTGGTCCCTTGGCGTATGCAGAGACGCGCAGCATAAGCATAGACGTAAACATATCAATAATAGCTTAAGTTAAGTTAAGCAATTCTGAAAGTTGCCGCATATTTTCACCCGTACCCGGCGATCCAAAGCCGGGAACGCTTTGAAAGTGAGCATACATATTTACGAAACCATTTACAAAAATATTTTACGTGACAGGTAGAAAAATTACATGGATCTCGAGTCGAACTGTTGATATTCATTGCCTGCAACCCATTTCATAAGCTCATTGTCTTATTGATTTGTGCCCCTGAACTAAGAAGATATATGTATGCGCGCTGACAACAAATAAAAGGGCTATATAGTAGGATTCAGCCTCCAAGTTAGTACCCTACATCACTTCGCTGCATACAGTTGTTCATATACTGACTTTTCAAAATAAGATGCTAAATGTGCAGTGGCCCAAAAATTTATCCGCTCCGAACCATTTTCAAAAGTGTGCGTCATTGGATCATAATACGTCGGTATACCAAATTTCATCGAAATGTCTCAAAAAATTGCGACGTATAAGTAGAGCACAAGAATTTTAGATGGACAGATGGACAGACTAACTTGGATTGATTCAACAAGCGATTCTGAATCGATCAGTATAATAAAAGGTGCGTTTATTTCAAGTCCTCCTACATGTTACATACTTCCGCACACACTTGATATACCTTGGCATGGCGAATTTTTTATAGCCGTCACCGTTATCCTATTTTTGTACAAGAAGGAAAGCAAAAATGTTCACTGTTTTCGTTATATGGGCGTGTGGGCGTTGCAGGCTTGTTCTTTGAAAAGCTTGGGCATTTTCCAATTCTTTTGGAAGTTTGGAAGTAGGTGGTATCTTCATTTTTGCGAACGGCAGAATGTTTACCACACATAGTAGACAGTTGCGCAGTTGGACAGAGGCACGGATGACCAGACGGATATGCTTAGACACATGCCGAATTTGAAATTGGCTAAGAACGTATATTATTAAATACTTTATTGGTTTTCTTTTTTTTTGGCTTCTTTGGGTTAAAAAAAAAATGAAATCATGACACACAATAACATTGGGTAGGCCCCAGTAGCATAGCATATATTTTTATGTATATTAAAGAGAAATTATGTATGGAAGTTCAGATGTAACGATTTGATTATCCTCTACATCTGATTAAAGTTTGTAGTAAATTAGCAAAAAGCAAACTTGGTCTCGTTCTGATGCCTTTTGTTTCCTTTTTCTAATCGATCCATATCTCTACAATTCAGCTTCATCAAGTTCTTTCACTTAGCCATAGAAATGCAGATGTGTACAAAACTTGGCAACGATTAAAAACTGGCGAAAAATGTTATACGAAAATGTTCGCTATTCGGCGATTGTTCTCCGCCAGCGTTATTTCGATGGCTTATACAGCTTCCTTACTTGCAAATTAGTCACCGAAATGGAAAAAGCAAAGATGGTATCATAGCAAAGTGAGAGTGTAGCCGATGAGTTCAGTTTCAAGACTACATTTTGAGTAATTGGCTATTTTCCGGTCCAGCTTATGAGATATATCATGCAAGAAATTGAAACTAAGAGCTGACGGTGTGTGATTTTTACAAGTCCGGGCAACACACTTTTCTTGTGAATTTGCGAACCCCCTTTTGTTCAATCGCCTTCTCCCCCTTAGACACCAATTTCGGAATGAGATAAAGTGAAGCATAAAAAGCGAGTGACTTGCAAAACGAAAAAAAAACTACGTTTTATTAGCAGACCGAAAATGCTCTTTAAAAAAAATTGTGTTTGTCTATTATAATCCCAGTTTAAGAATCTCGTAGGTGCGAATGAAAATGAAAATTTATAAAAATGACGCCTACTTGGTTCAAGTTTAACAATAATTTCATCTTTCTGTTCCTATTATATTATTATTATTTCGCCACTTATTTTCATCATAAACTTTGCGAAATAGATCAAGGTGGTCTAAAGTGGTCTGTTTCCACATTTATGAAGGAAACCACTCTTCCCAGACAAAGGGACAACCCCCGATTTCAAGGGCTGATTAAAAATCTTTGAAATAACACAACATCGCTCATCAGGGCATGGTTTGAGTATACATAATGGAATGGCGTCAGGTCCAGGCGCACAGCTGTATTATAGAGACCTCAAACCATGTAAAACGTCCGTTTCCGAAATGATCAAGTTAGGAATCGAAACCGACGCAGTTATAAGATACGGATAATTAACATTTAAATCGGAATCAGCAGTTGAAAAATGTCGGCGAGAGTCTCCAGCAAACACAGAGAGAGAGAGAGAGAGAGAGAGAGCGAGAGAAAGAGAGAGGTTTCAATATCACCAGAGGACGCGGAGCCATTGAAAGAAACCTGCAAGGGACATATGGAGAAGGAATATATTAAGAGGTGAATTTGCCCTAAATCGTTTTGATGTAGGTATAATGAACGGTTACGGTAAACGTGCCATATAGATGAAGTGTAGCGGCATTAGCTCTTAATAAAAAAATTCCCCTATAGTGCAATTAAGTTTTTCGAAACCCGAACAGAATAGCCATTAAGACGAGAACAGTTAAAAAAGGAGGCAAATTTTGATCATTTGATATTAAATTTTTCATCATAAACTCTCCTATCGTTCTCTGCGTTATTCGGCACTCGGTTGATTCTTTAAAGAAACCCTCATCTAGAAAAGAAGGAGAAACAACGATAAGAGTCAAATGACAGACCTTCACTCTTGTGAAAAGTTTTCTTAATGCACCATATTTTTCCTTATAATGCAATAGAGATTGCATTTGTTCTCCGTTCTTTGCAGGTCAATAGAAGCTTGTCTACAGAATATCTATTGATTTTTGTACCACACACACACACGAAAAGATTTTATTTTTCTTTTTAATTTGTGCCTTCTTTTTGTATGTTGTGTTTTTATTTTATTTATTTTTTTTTTTAATTTTCTCATTGTGTTTTATTAACATATAGACAAAATATGACTAACGATATACACTGGGTAATGGTGATGATAATAATGAACATTTTCATCAATGCTCACTTAACCTTGACTCGATAGAAGGAGGGCTAGCATAACTGAGAAGGCAACAGACCACATGATGAGCATTCAAACGCATGACCATATAGAAGCGAATATGAATTGATGCTAAGAGTAATTTTTTTTAAAATTTGCTTTTGTCGATTATTTGTAAAATTAGGGTAAATGAACTTGACAAACAATAATAGAGAGACTGAGAATAAAGGCAAAAAATGGAGATGACTGAAAAAACAAAGCGAGACATATGCACCAATAAGATAGCAAAGTAAAAGATTTACATACCATTGCTTCGTTTTAGTTATTTACTGTTGTCGTTGTTGTTGTTGTTGTTGTCGTCGTTTTATGGTTATGGTTTGTTTCTATGGTGCGATTTGCATTGTTTATGAATCCATTATTAATAGTTCTCTTTAGAGAAATGCAGTAAATTTTAAGACATTTTGCACACATTTTTGTGTGATTTTTTTAGTGATTTTTTTTCCTGTCAATTGCTTTATTATTTTGTTTAAAATTATTCGTTTTATTCCCCTTTGTATTATTTTGGTTTTATTTGCAAAAATCACTAAACGTATTTTTGAGATACAAGTTGAAGATTTTTGTATATTTTAACATTTCCATTCACTGCATTTAACATTCACTACAAAAAGAAAAGCAAAAAAAAAAACACATCATCAGATGAGGTAATAAAACACTTTAACAAACATACACATATCCGCACACATGCATTTGTATATGTTTATATAAATATGCATGTAGAGAACAGTAGCAGAGTTGAAACCACCTTTTTGCAAAAAACAGCAAATAACAGATAAAATGAAATCAACCAAAAAAAAAGTACAAAAAACTTACAAATAAAAACAGATACATAACATGTATCTGCATAATGCAACAGTTCTACACACAAAGCATGACCAACGACATTAACTACACACAAACGTTGCTATAACAACAAGACCGCATTATTATTGTTAATGCCCAGACCAAAACAAAAATTGGAGAAAATAAGAAAAAAAAAAGACCTATTGCGAGAGATACGCGAACAACACAGTAAAACATAAAATTTGAGACTAAAGATAAAGGAATAAACACATGAAGTATACGCCGCAGCAGTAATAGTAACAATTGAGGAGGAGAAAGGAATAATAACAACAAAATATACAACAATAACAAACAAGAATCGCATTCACCAAAAAAGCGAAAGGAAAAATCTAAACAAAAACAAAAAAAGACAAAAAAAAAGAAGACAGATAAGAAGCACGAATTCACTTATATGCTCTCATAAAAACCAGATTTAAAAAAAAAAAACAATCACAATATTTACATTTTCTGATCATTAAAATCGTATCTCAAAGATACAGATTTGTTTTATTCTGCTCTTTTTCTTATTGTATTTTAAAGTTAAACTCCTGTTTAACATATAACTATGCATTCATCACAATATTTACTTAAACGGTTTTACTTAAGTTTATTCAATTGCCACAAAACATTACATGTAGTTATTTTTCCTTTTTGCTTCATCCGCACGATACATTTTTAACTGGTCGCTTAAAAAATTCATAACGTCGCCGACTTTACGTTCGCGCGTTCGTAAGCGAAATAAAAAGAAAAATTTTTCAACGCCTCTATCTGTCTGTATGCAGCTCACGAACTCGAACGCTCGAACTTGTGAATGTACGAACACGATGCTGCTTGTAACATGTGCACAGCAAAGCAAAGTTTACTCTCAGAAAAGAAGAATAAGAATTCGCAACTCGCAACTGCAGCTAACAACTAGATCGTAAAATGTTTAAATGTAGTAGCGTCTTTGTAACTTTGTATCATATGTTGGAGGAGACATGTTTGAAAACGAACATAACACAACTTGCAACTTGCTGTTACCGGTTCTTAGTTTGACGGCCAACAGTTCGATAACACTGAGAAAATTTTTATTGTAATTTTTTTTAATCGATAATTGTTTATTTGATGAAATTGCTGCTGTTTAAGTTTGTGCAGAGGTATGCAACACGCAGAAGGAATTAAGATAGACCCACCCACCGATCGACCCATCATACCGATCGATGCAGAACTGATTTATGTTTGTCTGTCCGTCTGTCTTCTGATGTCTGTGCATGTATTCTTGTGTTCAACCTACATTTTAATGAAATTTTGTACACCGAACGCTAACGAACACGATTCGGATCGGTTCTTTTCCTCGACCACTCTTCACACAACACCTTATAGTAACAAATCGTAATAAACAAAAACATTCGTAATATTTAGAATCTTGCGGCAAACATCGCTTAGTAATAGTGTCGCGGCCTGCTACATAGGCGTGAGAACTGTGGCTCGCATGAGGAATTTTTTTGAGCCCCTTGTCATATAACCGCTCCTACGGAAATTGAATCTTTTTATGATAAAAAGGCTTAATTTTGAATACATCTTGACAAAAATTCCTTCGTTCATAACAATTTCACACAAAAGTTCACCTTACTGAATTTGGACCACGTCGTTCTATTTTTAGATCCCAATCCATACAGGATTTCTCTCACAAAATTAGGCTTTATATGCCAAAGAGGTCCAATTTTTAATATTTCACAATGAAAATTTATTTTTGCTAAAATTATCCTTGCGTAGGGAAAACATAGGGAATGTGGTTCACAGATTTATTTTTTAGGCTGCGCCATATATAGAGGTTCTCACGGCGACAAAGCCTCATTTGTGAATTTCCATGACAGAAGCAACTGCAAATAATAAAAGCTTTGACATATAAACTAAGTTTACTACATTTAGACCACGTTGACGTTTGAGTAGCACGCAATATTCGGGTTTTTATGAAAGTTATGCAATTGCATAGAAATAAAGCGCAATTTTCGGTGTATTATTAACTAAGTGAAGTGGCATAGCGTGGCCCTTGCGCAGCTATAGCCTTCTTACATGTGTTCATCTTAAAGAGTTATATCAGTTTCGGTCCAACACTTCAACACAATTTACGGAAATCCCAAGATGTTTTATCGAAGGTTTTGAGCAATACCTTCTCTTCACTGTCATTTGCATCCCACCTTTATTTTAGATTTTGGGCATTTCCCCATTTCTCTATGCCCACCATCGAACATGCAGATGAAACGGAGACCGCTGCAAGTATATGCGCATCATATTTTGAGTCGATTTAAGTATGTCAGTTCATCCGTCTGGAAGTTTCATCACTCAGGTTTGTATTGAAAATGCGCCGAAATGGTCAAAATATCCCGCCCACAGCGTATCGTAAACTATTTCACATGCCTTTCTCTTGCAACTATTTACCCGTCCCAATGCCAGTATCCACTACCAGTACCCTTTAATTTTTTTAAAGGGTACTTCATTTTATTGCCACCGTCAAAATTCCGGCAACAGCCACTAGATATACAGTAAGGAGAGGTGGATGTGCCTAAGTGGATTCGAAATCTGCCGCTAAACAAGAATATATTGCTGAATGATCCATACGCGTACAGACTAAATCAGGTGTAGCAAGCAAGGTCTCTAGCGTTCAAAAAATTTGTTGACACAATTTTGTCTAGCGATTATGGTTCTTTCGCCTTTGGTTGTGAGCCGTTACAGTTGAATCGATATGGTAAGACCAAGACTGATCTATAGTTCAACAAAGAAAGGAATACCTGATTAGAAAAATTTCATTTGAGAGACTTTTCTAAAACCCAACTTTTTCTACTTTCCTGTGCCTATCGTAATTTCACTTAAAACTATGTCTCATGTATTGAATAAATCATGTATTAAGTATTTGTATATATTTGACTTTTGAAAAGCCCACCGTTGTCTACATCTGTACAATCATCCTGACGCTGATGGCAGTCTACTAAAAAGTATTTGTTTTTTTTGTGACAGATCTGACAGACTCTTCTAATAGATTTTCCGATTCTTTCGAAATTTCTATGCCTTTGAAAATATTGCCCATAAAATAATTTAATTAGTCGCTATTTTCATACAAACTATGTTCGTAGGTCAATGAAAACTTTCGCAGAATGAAATTTAAGAATGGGGCAAATTGTAAAAATCGTCCTTTAATTAGCCTCGTAACTAATCTTAGATATATATTTTACAACATGAAGCATTGTAAAAAGTATTGAGAGGTAAAAAATTCAAAACTCATAGATTTACTCAGTTCACTTTATTCTCTTTGCAGAACTATGTGCAATCATTTTTAGATTACCTCCTATCTATGGCTGCACTTATATTAGTGAAGAGTTTCTCTCAAGAACATATAAAACCAAACAATTGGCAACAAAACTCTTCACTTAGTGCAAAACGGAGACTGCGATCGTGAGGCGAAACTTGCTTCCGTCTTCCTGATAACATTAGAAGATTTTATCGCCTTCCTAAAGAAGCCATTTTTAGCAAACTTACATTTTCATATTTAAAATTTGTTAATAGCGCGCCTTCGGATCGTTCATGCGTCGAAGCTTTAATAACGAGCTCTGAATATGCCGTAATCTGAGTCGCAATCTGCTGACAGATCCAAAAGAAGCACTTATTGGTTTTCTACAAAGCATTGCAAGTATTTCTCTTATTCCATGCATCGAAAGCATGTTTGAAAAATTGGATGCTACCTACGCCTTGCTGAAGCACACTGCAAAGTATAATCTTTCGTTCTTACACCAAGTACTCTCGACAATGTCCCGGCATCGGATGACGTGGCATGTAGCCCACTGCCGTGAGCTGGGATGTTTTCAGCCCTTCCACCAAATCAACTTTCCCATCCCTCTCTTTCTTTTTTTCTCTCTTCTACTTTAAATTTTTAGATAAAAATCAACCGCACTATAGATAGTGTATCAGTTTTTTCGTACAGTGTTTTCTATGTTAGTTGGTCGAAATCCAAGTTTTTTTGTTTCGTTTCAACCCGCCAGTTTATATTATTAAGTGATCCTTGTTTTATGTCTGTTGCTATTAGAATTTATTGCTTACTGAATTTTAGGTTTTTCGTCTTATCCCAGTTAATTAACAGTTTGTAACAGATCGGATGAGAAGTGAACGCAAAATATTTATGCAAAGTTGAAAATCTTTAGCGAAATATCTCCGGTGCTCGTGCTTTACATAATTACAGTTAGATCACGCTTTCGTCAGCTAATTAGTAACTAAAACAATTAATTATTTTAAAAACATCATAAAATATCGAACACCAGCCCAAAATTACTCAGACGAGAAGCGGTCGAAAAAGTGTTCCGATGCGAATCTCTTTCAATATCATGCGTCCTCGAGCCAAAACATGTTAAAGTACGAAATTTTACCAAAATATCTCACAACAAGAAAGTAAAGCGAACACACAAGCTTAAAGCGATTCGGAAAACGATTCTAAATCGATAGGTATAATAGAAGGTAGATCTGCATCAAGTCTTCCTGGGTGGGCGATATTTATATTAGGCAGTAAAGCTCCTTCCAGTTAAAAAAATCATTTAAACTTTAACAGATTTTCGGCAGGTGCTAGAAGCTTTAGTAACCGGACTTCCACTGTTAAAAATTGTTTACCCTTTATTCTTATATACGAACTATTTTAGAGTATGCGTCGGTTGTCCGGGCTCTAAGCTATGCTTGTCCAAATCAATTCAAAAACAGGTCCTCCTTTTTCGTCTTCCTTCGTCGACTGCCTCCTCTGAGCTATGAAAACCGCTTAAAATTAATCGATTTACCGGGGTTTGAGAAAAGAGGCAATGTATTAGGGATGTTCTTTGTATTTAAGTTGATAAGGAGAGACAGTAGTTCCCCAATTTTCCTCAGTCAATTATCTTTAAGCGTCCTATCTCGCTTCTCTAGGCAATATGTTCCAATTAGTCTCTCTCAGCGCAGCACAAATTACGATGACCTCTTTTAAACGAAAATTTCAAAGCATGAACTGATTTAGTGCTGGGCAGTTATGTATCTATATATATATATGTACCTATGTATGTATGTTAATGTATATATATATATATATTATACTTATGTAAAGGTATGTACAGTATATATATATATACCTATGTATAGTTACAAGGGTAAATGCGAGCGACAAACCGTTAACGATAGGATTAACGATAGCATAGAAGATCATCTGCGTCTTTGGCACATTGTCTATCAGTTTAATTACGTATTAGCTTAATTTTTTTTGCTTTATCTTTTGAATAATATATTCATTCATGTATCGGTTAGCTAATGACATTTAGGAAATAAATGAACAAATAAATAAATATACTACAGGCTTAAGGTGTAACAGTTTTTGCTTTATTGCTTATTTTACAGCATCGAATTTCTGTTATGCCGGAAAGTTGGTTGTCTGTTTTTAGGCGCATATTATTAAACTAATGATTCCATAAAAAATATGCCAATAGTTGAGATAGTTGAAGAGAGCTGCGTACACTCTTTTTAATTCTCTATAACCGGTACAAGAATTTTCACGAAAATTTGTCTTTTAGGGCAGAAAAGTCGAAGTTTTAATATTTTATGATGAAAATTGATCCATGATAGTAGCTTGATGCAAAAATTAACAGAACTGAATTATGAATACGTACTACAATATTTGAACCCCTTCGACGCAACCAAACATGCTTCCGGAAAGTAAGCCTTTATTTGCAAAGAGATCCAATTGTTAATATAGAGTTGCAGTAGTAGTAGTAGTAGTAGTAAATTCCTATAAATTCCAGGATAACATATTTGTGTTCTATGCCAAATATAAGAATTGTGTTAGACAATGTGTTATAGGGTGTTTAATAGCCGCCCTAGTTCAATTATAATCACTTGTCACTTATTTTTTTTAATTTTTCTCCGAATCGTTCTGGTCCGAATAGTCTTCGTCTTTAGGTTCTGATTACTTTTATTACCAATCCTGATGATCCTGAATAATTACACCTTAAAATGGCAGAACAAAGATCCCGTTACGTTTTATTATTAATTATCATTATCGTGTTTTTGTTTTTATTTTTATTTTTTTTTTTTTAAAGTATCGTTTGCAGATTCTTTCGGCATTGCGTTATGTTAATTAGACCCATTCTTGGATATGCGGACAGCGTTTTTAAGATTTTCCTTACGTCATTTGTCGGCCATCTTATTGATTTGCATACCTTTTTTGTTTGCTAGGCAGAAACCAACAACAACAACAACAAGAACAACAACAACAGCAACAAAAATATTATCAACTAATTAGACGCAACACCTACAGTATTGTGTTGCCTTTGTTGGATATGCAACTTGGAGCGCGAATAGTTCTTTTTTGAAACGCTTCACAACACTACGAGACTAACTTCGCTTCAATACGTAAGTCAACGGTTCGAATAAATGAACCATATAAGATATTTCATTATTTTCTTCTGCAAGCTTTGAAGAAGGGCTTACTAATATTATTCGACTTTTATCGAGGTTATCTCAGTTCTCTAGCTATAAAATGGTTATGCGTACGCGTATCAGGCTCATTTCCAAGCTCCATCTCGATAATTAAGTCGACTGATTGCATTCTGGAACTTGCTTCCTTAACAATTTTAAGTAAAGGAACGCTTTTAGCTAACGGATATAAAAAACGTTATTTTAACATTGTTGTAGAATTTTTGAAAGCACAACGCGTACGTGTGCTCAGTGGGTATTTGAAATTGTTTTCAGCCACACGCATGCAATTATTATGTCATATTGATGTTGTGAGAGTGACGCGTGTTAACTTATCAAAGCATGTATTTTTGAGACAACGATAAGTTCCCTATGCTTTTTTTTTTCTTTTTGTGTACATATTTTCTAAACATTTTTTATTTGATAATATATTGAAATTTTTGATTAATCACATTAAAGAGAAATTTTAAAACGCGTAATAAAATGCAATAATTTTGATAAAAAAAAAAGCTAAAAGCTATTGACTATATTCTAGTGAGTTCTTTCTAAATTAGTGATGGTTAACAACAGTGATGGTTATACGGCAGCAGTTATAAGCAGTGTAAGCGTAATGTGCTATGCAAGTGCAAAGTGTTTTATCACAAACGCTCTTCACTCGTCTGTTTTTCGAAAATACATGCGGTCATCTTGTTACTGGACACCAACGAGTGACCATTAGAACTATCGCGTGGATCAGCATGATCCGCTTCAGCTTTTGAGCTCAAAACAAAAACAAAAATGGTTATAGAACGTGTAAAGTTCCAATATTTTATATATACATATATATATATATAGGGAACCTTTAAACACCCATTATCAGTTTTTACTCTACCTGGTCTAGGTTTCAAGATATCGACAGCGTGTGCCTCGTTTTATCATAAATCGTTCATTTTGATCGTCGGTAGTTCTAGTGTTAAAACCTTTAGAGCTTGCTGCTTACCGTCAAATCCGCCAAAAGGAATGATCTAATTTTTGGCCTGGTTAAAACTGTTTAAAGCCGAACGAAGAAGAGAATATTGAAGACGAAGGTTCGGATAGTAATCGAGGCATATGTAAATCATTTTGATGTTTGCATTGAACAAACATTGTTCGGTTTCTGTTATATTTTGTAGTTGCTTTTCGTATGTCCCTCAAACTTTCATCATTTTTAGAAAATTTTGTAATCAAAAACCTTTGTTCAAATTCATTCTGTATATTTATTTACTTGCATTCTCTCCATATGCACATGTGTCACCTCAATGCACGATAGCTCGCTGAGCGAGTCAGTGAATGGGTTGAGTAGTTTATGTTTTAGTTCGTTATATTTCAAACGAAACAAAATAAAGACAAAAAAATGCTTTTAACTTTGTAACGATATTAAAAAAATGTAAATTGCTTGTAAAACTTTATCGTCTCAGTTTACCCACACATTTTGTGACGGTTAACATTTTTTTAGATTTAATGCATCGCTGAGTTGAAAATGAAATTTATTTTCACTAAAAGTTTGCTACGTTTTCTTAAAAATGTTTTTGGTTTTTTTTTCTCTTCTCTCTATTTTCACAAAATTAAAGGCTTCTTTTCTTTTAAAAAGATGTACAAAATGTCCAGTCGCACTGAATGATTGTGCGAACGAGTACTTTTGTGCTAAGTAATTCAAATATTGTGAGAAAACATACGAAGTCAACTCGTTCCGCATGAACACGCGTTCATGTATAACGAAATTATGCTTAGGCATGACTGAGAGACATATTCTTAAAATTGGCGACCGATAGTCCACACCATAACGTATTAATAGGTGCTTGCATGTATTTTAAGCAGCGACACCCACCTACCGACAATACCTATTGATGAAGTAATGCGTAGACAATTTAGAGGTTATATTCCATGATTTTGACCTTTTCCCACATAAGTTAACAATTGTCCTTGCAGTGTGATTGAGTTATTCAGTGTATATACATATACTTTGACGAAAAGTGCTGTCGACGTCCATCAAACACTCAGTTTCAGAAGCTCATCGTAATCCGAAGTTAGGTTCTAGTCTCAACCTTTTTAAAGTGGCGAGTTTTATCTTAGTGACAAAACGATCTAGAGGGCCAAAATAATTCACGGAGTATGTATTGCAAGACTTATTGGCCGAAAACCCAGCTCAAACTCTCGAAAGACTCTCGAACAGTTTAGCAGTTAATGAGTCAACTGTTCCTACGCGCTTACATGCGATGAGAAGGATCCAACTTGAAATTTGGTAGAAACATTGGAATTTCTTGCACGCGGCTCGGTATTAAAAGCCGACCAAATCTGTCGAACGACAGAAGTGAGCGGAATAAAAAATTGTTTTTCTACTCATTACTGGGAAACTGCAGGAGATAACAGAAAATTTACAAAAATTTGAAGCCAAAGCCTATGGACGATGCTGTAGTACCTCTCAAAAAGTGGAAAAATGCGCCCATGCCTACTCAATTTTATAGTGGGCTATAACACGCCTACATACCAAAGACTACGAACACCTCTGCTTTCTGGATTTTTTGCTTGTTCAGCATGAAGCACAATGCATACACCACGTAAGGTTCCACTTTTACTCTGAACATGGAAAAAATCAGCCGTGCATATCCAGTATCATAGTGTATGACAATTTAGTTCGCGTTCTTTCTGTTTAGGATAACGGTGATGGGTGTAAAAGGCTCGAACACGACCGAATATAATTCTCTTGCTTGTTTTTCATCCAATAATGGGTTTCGATTAATTTTTGGTTATTCTTTCGGCTGCCAGCTTGCGTACGCGGAAGAGATTTAAAGTAATCGTGATGTGCGAGCCGGTATTTCGTGCAGTAAATGCATTAAATCGTTACTTATGAGCATTGCCATTGGTCTCGTAGTTTCGTAGAGTGATGGCAACTGCATATTATTAAAGATTCTTGGTCTTCCCGGACGTGCTAGTAAATCGAGAGTTCTTGAATATTGCGAGCACTTTATATGGCGCAGTCCGCAAAAATCTGATCCAACGTACTTTCAAGCTGTTTGCCCTTTCTCACACTTTTTCAGCTTTTTTTTAAATACACTCTGCCTCTCGTTTCGTTTCATTTGAAATGAACTCACTTTTTCGACATTTTTTTATGTCTGCGTTATATGGCAAAAAGTAAATAATTTTTCTTTAACGCCGTTTCTACAACTCCGACGTCTCTACCATTGGGCATTCGAAATGACTGCCCCAATAACAGCATTTGCATTTCTCTCGCACAATTTTTATTTTTATTATTAACACGGTTTTCCAATGAAGGCGTCCACGGTGTCAAGAAAGAGTTGGGTGTGTGTGCCTAATAATCTCTTCGAATATTATTATAATCCTATTACTTGTCCTCCAACCTCTTTCAAAAAGAAATATTTCATAAAAATGATCAAAAATACGACTTTTCTTAGGCTGCTAGAGTCGTTCAACTTCCTAGCGAATGCTTTTGATTAGGGCGGATGTACGCCTCTTACTTATCGTACTTTCATTCAATTTCGTTTAATGCTTGTCCCCATGAATTTTGCAATTCTGCTGCTTAGGACATGTAATAACAGCCAGCAAAAGCGACTTCACAATGCAATTGAATATTTTCGTTCATGTACTGGTCCGACTGTTCCATCCACTGAAAGATGGATTGTTTTGTATAAATATTTATCTAGTGATCTGTATATGTTGCATATAGTAAAACTCAACAAGTGCTTATAGATTTATTTATTTATGATTTAATTTTTCTTTTCCTCTTCTACATTTGCTTTGACAGACACTCTTTCACACCATGAATGCACTTTGAAGCGCTTTCTGATATTGAACTTGGCGTTTGCTTTCACATTGACTTTGAAAAAATAATATTTCATTGATGGCATTATCACACGTACTCGCTCACACAAACTACTATATATAATTATCAACAACAACCAATCGCAAGCGCAACACACATAACTACGTGTGCTATTATTGTGTGCTACTGTACTGCACTACTGTACGCCATGAATGGCGCATGAAAGTAACTCACATATATATTTTTATTGTGTTTTCCAAAGAATAAAATAAAACTACAATTTGTACAAGAGAGAAAATTTTAATTTTCATTCGATAACTTAAATAAAATAAATAGAAATAGAGCGTAGCATTCAATTTTCTTGTAAAAATTTATTTATGCCACAGAAAATGCATTCAAACGTAGCTTCGCCTCTTTTAGTTCGGTTAATTTAATTATCAGTTACCCATAGAGTTAATTAGAATTTTCCATCATAGAGAGAGTCGAAAGCAAACTTCCTTCAATCCTAAATAATACCCTTTTTAAGTTCATGGCATTTTATTAATTCTTACTTACTTACTTACCTTTAAATTGATCGCCAGTTCTGGTTATATTGTATGCAATAATAATTAAGCAACCCGTTAACTTTTGATCGAGGGTATATTAAATTTGTGCGGGCAGTTGTAACACCCACACATACTTGAGATAGACCCAACTTTTATTATGACAATGATTCTGAATCCATTTAAGCTTGTCTGTCTGTCTGTCCATGTATTCTTGCCCTCAACCTACGATACGCAGTTTTCGAGATATTTCAATGGAATTTGGTACGCCGCCAATATTTGACCCACGGATTAACTCTACTGAAAACGATTCGGATCAGCCCTAATTTCCACCGTCCCCCATATATCGGCCTATTTTGAAAAGTCGCGAAAAGATGAAAACATAGTGTAATTTTCAGAATTTGCTTAGCAATAGCATTTAGGCAGTCTAAATTGGTGTGAAAACTTTGGATCAGATGGGGCGATCCATTGAACCCCTTCGCCATATAACCGTCCCTACTGAAACTAAATCTTTTTACGGCAAAAAGATCTAAATTTTAATACTTTTTGGTGAAAATTCGTTCAGAATAATAATTTCGCATAAAAATTAATTTTACCGAAATTGGATCATCTACCTAATCTTAGATCGATTCAGAAAATGATTCCTAATCAATCGGTATAGAAAATGTGGGTCTGTCTCACATCCTCTTGGATGTTGCATACATCCGCTAAAACTGAATACACCTATGGACCACAAATAATGTAGAGTGCACAAAGTTTTCCATTTTGATATGAGCAATCACTCAGGGGATGATATCCTCTGCAAGTCGTAGAGTAACAAGTCGACATTTGGAAAGAAGTAGGGAAAGAGAAGAAGGTAGGGAGTGGCCGCAGGCTAGCGAATGTATGCCCAACGGGTAAGTGTTATGCCTTTGCCGACCGAGCTCTCATTATAACTACAACCAGATATAGTTGATCCACTGGACTGAGGTTTGAACCCGCGACCATTGACTTCGTCATCATGACTCGCATCTATTCGATTACTGTAGCAGTTTAGCTCAACAGCAATCGCACTATCAAAATGTCCAAAATGGGTTAGCGCATGCAGTTTTTTTTTTAGCATCTAAAGATAGATTTTATTAATTAATTACATTCAAACCCATAAAACATTCCAACGCAGGGTGTCGCTCAAACCTTTTACAGACTATAAATCAAACCTTTTGTTGACGAATTTCAAGGAAACCATTTGCTTTAGAAAAAAAAAAATCATTATTCGCAGTCTTACGTTTACCATATGTGCTCTGCTCTAAGCAGCTCTTGCGCAGATCGCCGCGGATTTTTCTTATAATAACGGAGTATTGAGTAACGGTATGAAGGGGACCTTTTTTAAGATGAACGAAACAAGCACAAGCATCGGTTTGCCGGAATTTTCTATGGTAGTAGGAGCTCCCAACATATCTCTTCTAACAATCGACTATAAAAACACTCAAAAAATCAAGTTAATCGATCATCGACCGTACAGTTTTCATTCGGCACCTAATGACTTCTACTTCTAACCAAACGCCGAAAGTAAATTGCGTCGCGTTCGTCGACAGAAAAAGCCGTTGATGCGTTGAAAAACCATGTTTGGGAGGGCCCTCGAAACGGAATGGGAAAAATGCTTCGAACACATGGGACAAATGGTTCGAACGTACGCGAAAATGTTTAGATCATAAAGGAGAATATTTTGAAGAACAATAACATAATTTTTTATATCCATTACCGGAGTGTAAAGAGCTGCCCCAGAGACGCAAAAATTATATATATTCTTCATCAGCATCAAATTGTGAATCGATTTAAACATATTCGTTTGACCATCGGTGTAATGTCTGTTGTAAACATTCTGATTGCAGATATATTGGAAGTTCAAATCGGTCGAAGGATACCCCTACAGTGCCAAGTAAACTGAGAACACTTCGCTTTTCACTTTTTCAAAAAGAATAAACAATTTTTTTTGTCTATTTCAACGACATACGATGCTGCAGTACTTGCATAAAAATTAGAAAAACTGACCACGCCTACCCACTATTGTAGTATATCGAAAATTCATTTTTTGCTTAACTCCTTTATAATGCGCTGAAACAAGCTTCACAAAGCCCATAAAATATACAAATTCTTGGCCAGTTTCAAACTTGGGATACACTTAAGCATGTTCGCTTGCTCGTCCGTCCATCCGTCCATCCGTCCATCCGTCCATCTGCCCAACTGCGTAACATCTGCGATAAACATTCTGTCGTTCGGAAAAAAAGAATTTGAACAAAAAAACCTGTTTTGCTCATTACTCATGAAGTGTTGTACAACACTCAAATTTTCAGTTTTATTCGGAAAATGGAAAAAAACTGGCTCGTCCACACAATATTATAAAGCATAAAAATGCAATTCTCTCCCTTTTTTAATCGTTTTTAAGATAACGGTGATGGCTATGAAAGATTCCATTGTGGCCGAGAATAATTTCCTTACTTGTTGATGTTTATGCTCAAACTATAACCAGTGATCCACGTGTAACTTAATATTAATGGAAATTGTACCGCATACGTAAATTGCAGAGTTAAGCTGATTATAATGGCGATAATGGAAACAAGGAAAGATGGCAACCTTCACCAACCATTCCAAACAAGCCATGCAATACGGCTTATGCTTAATGTGGTTTACTTCTACTTTAGTTGTCGCAAAAATTTGCGGTTCTATGATAAATTAATCATAGAAGTTATTTCCATTTCTTATTCATTGCCACTAACTAGTCGCATTCAAATCTATTCTTGGAATTCCGCATGCACGCATATCTATTCATCGTGTATAATGTGACTTAATAAAAGCAACAAAAACAAGACAAGTGAAAAAAATATATTCGGCACCATCAGGTGATCCTAAAAGGAAGGAAAATAACTACATTTTCATACTCTATAATATTGGGCGCGGCTGGTTTTTTCTATTTTCAGAATACAAGTGGAAGTTTATACGCTGTATGTGTTATAGTTTATGAGTAATGAGCAAAAAACACGGCAAGCAAAGCGTGTGGGTGTTGTAGGCGTGTCCTTTGACCGGTTTAGGTCATTTTCAAGTTCTTTTGCAAATTGCGAACGACCGAATGTTTACCACAGATAGTACGCAGTTGGGCAGAGGGACAAATGGACAGATGGACAGATGAACAGACGAAGATGCTTCGATGCATTCAAAATTTGAAACTGGCCAAGTGCTTATACTTTGTGGGGTTTTTGAGTCTCGCCTTTGAACAAAAATGTAATTATGACGCACTATAGAATTAGGTAACCAGGACCGACTTTTTTCATTTTTATATAGTTACTACAGCGTTGACTATAGAATACACATTCAATTCTTTGCAGGTTTATCTGCCGTAGTTTATGACTAATAAGTAAAAGACCAATTTATTATTCCTTTTGAAAAACAAGGGTGTCCTCAGTTTACGTAGTACTGTGGCCCATTTTCTGTACCAACCTGTACCAACCTGTGTGCAAGCACTTCCAGTTCTCCTGCCAAGTTTGAAGTCGATAACCCCATTTTTGCGGCCAGGAAAATAACAGACATTAAACAGACAGACTGACGAACAGGCGGATATGCATAAATCGATTCAGAATTTGTTGCTGATCAAGAATATTTATGCGCTATGGGGTCTCTGAACCTTTCGTCTGGACGTTGCAAATAATTTGAAAAAATTAATGTAACCCCGTCGTTCATACGCAGCTCGAATACCCGTTATTTTATTTCAAAACCCAAGAGTATACTCAAGCGTAACTTTCTAGTTCATGTTACCGTAGTCACAACAGCGGCCCCTTATATGAATTTTATATGTAAGACGAGACATAGTAGATAGTATAGATTTTTTAATTTTTTTTATATAGGAGTGAAGTTATGCGTCAGACATGGCGTTGAGGGCATAATCCTGTTTCGTAATATATAAATGGATGGACAGACATGATTGAAACGATTTTGTTATTCACGCTTATCGCTTGTCGTATCCATGGCACATATTTTACGGGATTTGCGTTCGTTCCTTTAATACGTATACAGGCTGCTCAAAAACTTAATTTACTTGTTGTGGTCGTTGCGGAGAGAACCGCATATTGAATTCTGAGCAATATATGTACATACACGTGTTCGTATGCATAATATGCATTTATATATTGATTTTGGATTAATTGATTTGATTTCGTTTTATTTTGCATGCACATGTGAACATTTGCGCGATGGTGGACGGTATGCGAACACAGGTATTAACGGTATTATTTTCATTGAATATCATAAATGGCGCAACCGAAGCCTCAAATTTGAGAAATCAATTCAATTCATTTTGGAAATTTTGTGCATCGGCTGACTGCTTCAGTTTTTATATAATTATTGGTTGCGTTCTCATGCTATGCGCGGCCGTGTTAAGTGTGTTTTTGGTGAAATGGATACGTAAGTATTGGGGACAACGTTATTACCCGGATACTTATTTACACAACAATGAAGCTTTGGAAAATGAATGGCTTTGGAGATAAAGAAAGGCTCTTGACTAACACTGCCTATAATAATACGAACATGAGTTCAAAATTAAACACTTTTTACCATAACAGTGAATAATGATTATATGAAATATGTGATTATGTAAATAATCAATAGAAAAATAAATTACTTTTTCAAATTTAATTTCAAATTAATCGAATATAAATAAAAATTTGATTGAAAATATTCTTTATTTGAAGAAGAAAACACTTTGGAAAAATACAAATGTTTTCGCTTTAATTTAGAAGTTTTCCTTTGCTTATTTATAATTTATTATTATTATTATTATTATTATTATTATTATTATTATGATGAAATATTGTTAAAAAAATAATTGTAAAGTTCTGTTGTAATTATTACATTTTGTATTTAATCCGCTACTGTGTTATCTATAAACTATGATCTGGCGTTCTATATGTGGTACGTCGCGAAGATTTGACTCGATTTGATTAACCGTTCAAGCCGCACATGCATGCGTTGGCTGTTGCTGCAATACTTGCGATCAAGTTCGAAAAATTCACATTATCCGCTTCGTTACAATCCGTAACGTAATGAAATGTCAGCGAAATCTATCCGAAATGTTCAGGGGATAGATGGACATTTATCAGCTCGGGCGTATGAACGCAACAAGCACGGAAAATGTAACTTGTAGACCATGGTCTAAAATCTAATCTAAAATTTGACGTAAAGAAGACAAAAAACTTTAATATAATAAATAAGATAACGAGTGTTGTGCACAATAACTAACTGATCATTATTTATTCCACCCTAAATGATAATCTCATCATGTAATCACGAATGTTTGCCTTAATTATCAAGAAGGATCTGAAATGATCACAAGGACTTCTCATATGCGCAACGAAGACTTTGCAGTTTTGTTCAGGGAAACTGATACGAATAATATTTCATTCAAAGTATTTTCCATCGTTAGTTAGGATTTTTCCAGATCTTTCAGTCATCTTTGGAATTCCAGCAAAAAAAAGTTCTCGTCTTTTAAGGTGTTGTGAATAGTCGTTGCATTCACAAAAGAAAATGATGCGCATTCTTGTTACAATAGTAGAGCAGTCCTAAGAAAACGCTTCGATATCAATTTTATGATGAAACGGCGTCCCGCAGATTAAACTAAGTCTTCGTGTTATTCCTCAGAGCAGCGCTATTACGCTTAGGCCTTGCTGCCCCGATGCCGGTAGCAATCGTACCAAAGGACTACTTCCTGCCAGTAATATTCATCGTTATAAGGATTCCTTGCATCGATCCAAAAACAATTCTTACTCATTGCGTTAAGAAATCTGCGGTTGGGGCCGCGGTTGGGGCGTAACGTTACCACAATAAGAAAATAGATTACTATTAACAGCATTACCTTCGCTTAAGAAAACGAGATGTATTTTAGGAATCAGTTTCTTCGTAAACTTGATAAATGACACTGCGGAAGTTGATTTTAATCGTCCTAGTCGTCCATCGAGGAGGTATCGGTATTTCAACTTAATCAGTGTAGACTTCATTAATTGTCAATCGTTTAACCCATTTAGGGTTTTATTTGAAAGCATAGTCCTATATATATCATAAAATAAACGTCATACAACCAACGTGCCTTGCCACTGTCTTACCTAGATGATACGCTCAGTTAATATTTGAGTTTAAAATCAAATGTTAAATCCGAGCTGCCAAGTATAGGCTAGTTGGAGCCGGCTTTGCTTGTACCGCCATGCCTATTGTCAGTGTGCATCTGCGGTTGGCACGAGAACACGCATTTTTCTTTTGTTTCCTTCCACGTTAGCTGTTGCAAACTTAAACTTCATTGTTCATGGTAGTCACTGAGTTAAGTTTCGTGCGGTGCGAGTAATCGTAAATACCGTTGTAAAGACCATAGTGCATAATTCTACCCTGGACATTGATATTTTATAGATCCTTAGATAATGTATTCTTTGGTGATGTTTAAGATCTTCTTTCAATTCGGATTGGATACATCAGTGTAATTATTGGAGTAGTACTTTGGCTGATCATCTTGTCCGATTTTCGATTTTAAAAATCCATCCAAAGAAACATTGAATAATTCATTTTTTATACCCTACACCAGCTGTAACACCCAAGAGGGCTTAGAATCGGCTGATTGGGTAATAAGCTTACTTTGGCGGTTATTTTGACAAGAAGTCTCTTCTGTTCACATACGGCTGGTTAAAATTTTGACAACAAAGGTCGCTATGCCCCATTGCCCTATGGCATTATTAAGCCTATGGATAATAGTGTTTTATGCGAAAAGATTTTCGACCCAAAAAAACTCTAACGATCAATTTATTTAGAACAAATAAACGCTCAGAGCACAGCTGTTAGTTACGTTAAGTTACTTTCTCTCGTTCATTTACAGCTTGACCTAAGACACGTCTAACATTGTGCTAACGCCTTAATCCTACGATATGTTTAATGAACCGCGTTTTAACTTCAATTTAGAATAGTTTCCATAATAGTTTATATAAAATAAAATAAAAAAAGTATTACATAAAATTTCCAAGAAGAAAAATAGTTTTTATTGTGTAATGCTTCCTCACTTCTTTATGTCTTTATATGCAAAGCGAATTTATCTGTAAGCGAAGTCCAAGATTATGTCCCAAGTTTACCTTTAATTTTTATTTCGGTTTGCTCAACTGCTTGCTTACATTGTCCTCCTACGATACCAAGGACAATTTACGCGTTCGCTACGTTCTGTTTTTTTCTTTCTCTTTAAGAAATTCTTATGTGACGCTCTTTAGCCGCTAAAGGTGCTTTCAGGTGTTTTCATGTGTATGTGTTCTATATTCCATACAGCACTTATTAGTTTCTTGTCAATGATAAAAAAAGAAAAAAGAGAAGATGAAAGGAATAAAGACACGTCAGTTGACGATGAATAAGATAAATTGTGTTTTATGACGCTTTTGAGATTTTAACAAATCTCTGTTTAAAGGCAACACGATTTAAGGAGAAGTAAATTGAATATAAGATCTAAAGAAGAAAAGAAATCCTTGTAATTGTTATACTTAACTACACGACGAATAGACGTACACTTGATTGGTCCTTATGTTTATCGTTGATCACATGCAAATCCGGATCATAAGCCATTCATCTGCTATCAGTTGTTGTTGGAATGCTCAGGGTCGCAATAACCGAGAAGTTTAAATCATAAAAAGCTTAGCACCCAACTCCATATAACAGGTGCATGCGAAAGTGATCCATCGCTACAGTTGTCATACCCTGCTCTGCTTGTGGTATGTCGATAACGACTACGGATCGAGGGACAGACGGTCAGACATGTTTAATATAATTAATAATATAAAATGTCTGCCCATCTGTCTGTCTATCGGTTCACGTTAAACGTACAGATCGTAATTTTTTGAGGTATTCTGATGAAATCTTATGGACGCTGGCGCCTTTTACTTCATTGAGAATGGATTGCATTGGACAACTTTAACGAACAACTAAGAGTATAATACTTTATTTTGAAAGGCAACTACTGAGGTTTCTAAAAATTCGAAGCCCTCCATGGTAAGTCTTGTTGCCACCGTTACCCCCAGAAGAAGAACGACCTTAACCGGACGTCTAACTAAGCAAAGATTGCACCCAAAAACGGGACCCGCCTTTCTGTTTCCATAAACGGTTTTCATCCTACCGAATGTTACTTTTGACGCAAATATTTCAACTCAATTCAAATCAACTTAGATCTTAATTGAAAACATCTGTTTTGAAAAAAATGTTTCGACTCTGTCTGTAGAGTTTACTCACAGCTAACTTACTGCTACTTACTACCACCTAGCTACGTTTAATTCTACTACCCCCTAACCAAACGGAAAACATATAACCTTAAAATGAGATCGAGTTTAGAGTTCTCACAGTCTTTATATGGCAAAGAAAGTCCAATTTTTAGTATACTATTGCGTAAATAGGTGAGAAGTAATACGATGTTCCAGCAAAAAATTTAATTTGTTGCGTTTTGTACTGCCATGGAAACTATGGCTTTCTGCAGCAAAAAGCATTATTTTTGATATTTTATCGAGCACATCGATGAATAATTTTATTAAGTAAGGTGTTGCAGGGTACGCTCTAGTCGATCTTGCCCGACTATAACGTTTATACTTGTTCACGTAATCAACTTGTCTTTGCAACATTCAGCCCCTGGGCACAATGCTGCGATATTTGCAATTTTACAAAATAAGGGAAAAAATTCGCGTTTAGTTGATCAGGTGCACATGTATGCATATATTAAAACGAAAAAACTTGAAAGCAATTATTCCCACCGATGTTCTGCCCTGTGGCACTTACAGCGCTACATCAGCGCTTCTTTAAACGAACAAACAGTCGAAACTTTAGACCACAACTTTCTACAGAAAAAAAACTTTTGTAGCTTAAAATTCTTGTTCCTTTTTTTATACGTCTTTCTCACAAATGATGTGTTAATGGGCGTATTTCATGTGATCCTAAATCAAGATTTGAGGATTTTTATGCTGAATCATCGTTATCTGTCTGAAACGACCAGACACAAACGAAACGAGTGCGAATAGAATGCAAAACTTTTTTAATTAATTTTATACTTGAATATAATTAATCCTATCTGCCTGTGAATAAGCAAAAATGCTGTTAGTCCATTTATTGTGCAACAACTTAAAAAAGTAAAAAAAATTTGACATCTTTCATGATCCATGTAACCGACCATCAAAAAGGGGATGTAAATGTTTCCGTCATCCAGAAACACACTTCAGAAATCCAATAAAGTATATATATATTCTGGCAAGTCCGTCTATCCGGTTATCCCTCCGCGCAGTAACCGCGATAAACATCCTCCTACTCGTGAAAGTTAATTTGCCAAAACATTGGAACTTCTTGTAAGCAAATTGATATTGAACGTGGGCCGAGTCGGTGACAAAACACGCCTGCAATGTAACATAAACTTAGAATACTTCCGCTTTCTCGATTTCTTACTCTTTCCTCAAAACCACAATGGGTACACGATAAGAATTTCCACGTTTATCTTACAAAAATGAAAAAAATCACATACGCCCACAGAACATGGAAGTATTCAGTTTTTTTTTTTGGTTATGATAAAGACGGGGTTTATAAAACATTCGGTCACAGTTGAATATTTTGAATTTTCTTACTCGTTTTTTATAATAATGAGATGTATTGCAGGCATTCGACAATGAATATCCGGTATCGGGTATCCGGTATCCGGTATCCGGTATCCAGTGTCCGGTATCCGCCATAAGAGGGAATATAATTTATTTTAAATTGCTTGAACTCCTTTTTTTACTTATTTCCCTTTAGAAAATTTATTTACACTAAAATTTTGCATATAAAATTACTAAAATTGTTCTTAATTCAACTTTTATTACTGCTTCACACAAGATCCATCGTTGAATTATCGCACTGTGGTGTCGTATATCTGAGCCATATATAGTATTCAATTATTTTTTTACATTTGAGCAAAAATGGAAATTGTCATCCACCAAGTTGTTGCTGCATTAAAACCTCAAGCGACTTTTTACTTTCCATTTAATCTCTCAAACATAAAACCGCTCCCGCCTTTTAAGATCGTTTGCAACGGCGCATAATTCGATATTTTTCGGCTTATAGAATTCTTAACTCATGATCATTATTGTGCGACCATCTTAGAAAGTGCCGAAATATATATTTCCATTGTTTCGATTTAATCAGAAACACTTAATATTTACTATATTCGGACCCACTTCATAGTACTCCTGATTAGTTATATACATGTTTTCGAATGTTGATAATGAGGCTAGGGCAGCACCGCCCTTCCAAGCACTATATTGTCTGTCTGGTTCAGCTAATATTTGCACCGTATAATCCGGCACCAATCGTGACAACTCGGTTTTCAAACGTGCCTCTATGCCGGGAAATAATGTATTCCCTCCAGCTAAAACGATCTTTTTATACAAATTTCTCTGCAAGTCACGATCACATTTCAATATCGTCTTGTTAATGTTAATATGAATGCCGCCTGTCTTATGACCTAAAACGGTAGGATCAAACAGAGCTTCGGGACATATAAAACGTTCATTGGCTATGTGAATAAAATTTCCATCGGGCAACTTGAATTGACTCTCTAAGGACAATCTTGTTTCAGCCGTGCTTAGTTCTTTTCCAAAATCTTGTGACACGTAACACATCGTTTCTTTCATATCGCGTACCAATTCCTTCTCTGTGGTTGTACTTAATGAGTATCCCCGCTGATTTATCAGTCTCATCAGATATTCATTTAAGTCCTTGCCAGCCAAATTTAATTTGTTTATCGCATAGGTCAGGGGATAGCCTTCATAGATGGGTACAATATTTGTGATACCTTCCCCTGAATCAACGGCTAAGCCGGTTAAGTTGCCCGTCGAAAGTAATGATAGAATTGCTTGAACTGTGACATACATAGCAGGCACATTAAATAATTCAAACATAATTTGAGTCATACGTTCACGATTTGCTGTGGGGTTATTGGGTATTTCCGTTAGTAGTACAGGATGTAATTGTGGATCTATGCAGAGTTCATTGGCAAAACAATGCTGCCAAATTTTCTCCATATCATCCCAGTCGGTGATAACGCCACGATCAATTGGATATTTAAAGCTAAGCACACCGCGCATACTTTGAGCGCCTTCGCCTACATAAGAAGTTTGTCCGGCAGCACCGACTACTATACCTTTCCGCGGCCTACCCACAATGGTTGGAAAAACCGTTGTCGGCTTATCTTGATTGGCAAAACCCGCTTTAATATAACCCGAACCGCAATCTATAACTATCGCTGAGTTGCTATACTCGACTTCTTGACTATATTGCCCTATTCATTCAATAAAATAAGAGTTTAACGATAAATGTTTTGAAATATTCTTGAACACACCTGCTGCTCTAATTTCTTTAGATGGGGTAACTGATACGGGAGGTGATGTTAATTTATTCTCTGAATGATATCTACTTCTTGGTGATGCGGTTCTATCCTCCTTAGGCCTAGGCTTAGGAAACTTTTCAACCTGCGGAGGCGTAAGACCCATATCAATTTTTTGTACTTTTCTTGCATTATCTTCTTCTCTTAAATTTTGAAATCTCGAATTTGGTTGAGGTAATGGTGTTATTGGCGTTGGTTCTCTTGGTATTGGTTCTATGTCTGATGCTAATTAATGCAACAGAAAAAAAAAAGTTCATTTAATTCACATTTTTTTCTTCATGCATAAAGATTTTCTTACATCTTAAGCCTAACAACGTGGCTACTTTTTGGGTGGATGAACGTACAAATCTATTGTATTTGCAAAAATAAATAAAAAGTCAAAATGATAACAAAGTGAAATATTTTTTTTTTTTAAATTTATTCAGGTAATCTTTCGAACCTTTTGAGGTTTTGGCAAGCCATGTTGCAGAAAATAAATATTTATGTTTTTATAGCTCTTTTTTTTTTTCTAAAAAAGAAAAAAGAGAAAAAGGAAAAAAGAAAATGTCAAAATTTAATGGATGTTAACTTTAAAATAATATTAAAAGGTATGAAACAGTCTGAGAACAGTATGAGAAATGCTTTCACAATTGTTCGAAATTCGAAGTGTGGAAATATTGCGAATCATTTGATGAAAACATTCGTAGCCAGATATACGTATCCTCTTCTATATATTTTCGATATATTATTTGTTTTCTTTTCTTATGGATGTTGAGCTAGGATGAACTGAGCCAATAAGACTTGTTGTCCACACAATAAACAATAACAAATATATGCAAGAAATATTTGTAAACAACAAAAAGGCTGCGCCCATGATATGCTAAGGTCGGTATGTTAGGTGTAATTGTAGATTATTGAGTTGTTTAAAGTGATGTAAGAATAGTGTTGCAAACTTTGGCGAAAGAAAAAAAAAGAAAAAGAATATTTTAGATAAATATTATCGTGAATTAAAAAGATAGATTCGCTTTTCTAATAAAGCAAGTCGTTTCCCCAGATGACGCATATTTTGTGCTGCAAAGAGATTGAGGAGGCCACGTTATAACTTGAAAAGGCCAAAAGAACTTCTAATATCATCAAGCGTGTGACATCTGAAAATTAGATGTTCAGCAGAGTCGCTAATATTACACAGCTCGCAAATATCGTATGGTGTAGCACGAATACACTTTATCGTAAGTGTGGGAGACTGATTTTTAGGCATGAGTTTGATGATATTATATTCAGATTGAGAGACTTTAAAGGCTTTCTCATAATGCCCACGAAGAGTTAGGCTATCATTTAAAATTTTATCAGGAATTGGAAGACGTTTCTCCTGATTAACTTTAGTTCCTTTGATAAAGAGCCTAATTTCGCGTCTAGAATCTTTGGCAAAGTAAATATTTGTTTGACTAGGCTTAAAATATAAATTAAGGTCGGCACATGCGTCAAAAAAAAAATTAGCTTTTATCGAGAGATTATTCACGGATCCAGTTAAGCAATCATCATCATATTGAACAGCATGAGTTTTGTCGTCTTGAAAATCATGCAAATTAGCTGTATTTAGATTGAAGGTATGGGACAGAGTTAAGAAACTGCCTTGTGGAATACGACCGCATACTTCACCTTTGTCTGTATCCATTAGCGACACGCGCTTGGATAAAAAGTTTAGTATCCACAGACGTATTTGGAGAGGGATTGAAAAGCTTAAAGGAAAAGGAAAGAGGTTGTGTCAAGTTGACACAACCGTAGGCTTTGCTGACATCCACGGAAAGGATAACAATCATTTTACCAGCTTTCTTTAGACTAGCTACGAGAAAGGATAGTTCATTAACGCACACATTCATAGATTTGCGTTTTTGATACGCATAAGAACGAGCTCTAATAATGTTCCCAGTTTTCAAAAAATCCATTAGCTTCTCCTTGACCATGAGGTTGATTAATAATGTTTATGGATACAGACATTAGCGAATTGAGTCTAAAGTTACTTAAATCGTTTAAGTTTTTATCCGCTTTAGGAATTCGAACAACTTTCATATATCGCAAATTCAAGGGTATAAAGTTATTAATTGTATGTCACAGGAGAGTCAAGCTTCCCCCAAACCGTGCCCTGACCATAATATACTTACTCCATACTTCATCACAACCTGCAGCGGTAACTCTCTTCCTGGATTGTAAAACATACATTAATTCACGTAAGGAGGAAGGTGTATTATTGAGACTAGTGAAATGAATGGAAGGTATTGTAATCTGATTGACTCTTAGAATATGGCTCTTGAGCATATCTAAGTATCTTTTATGATTATACTCGTTCCATACAGCGCAAGCAATTAAAATTTGACATAATTGTAGAAAAAACGCGAGTTGCTCTTGCCACACAACTCATCATGACGGCTGTATATGTCCGTTTGGCCTTTCTAACTGCTTATCTCCACTTCACTTTCACAGCACTTTCATATATTCAATGAAATTGTCTACATAGGCATATTTACTCATTTTACTCCTTGCAGCTCGATGGTTGCGAAGGAGTGTTGACAAGGAAGAGTTCCACCAAGGTTTAGATGAGAAAGACTCAATATCAGTAAAGCTATTTCTAGCAGACTTGATCTGAGATTAAAAATTACTTTGAATTGACGAGAAATTAGATGGAAGGTCGACGTTAGCCAGACGGTCCATTAAGATTTTGCGTTAAATGAAATTCACTACTTTTTGTACAGGATTCCTGCAACTTTGAAATAAAATGGGAGAGTGTTGACTTTTGCCAATTGAGACATTAGTAGTATTCCGGTTGAATGACAAAATAGTTGGATTAAAGAAAGTTAGATCCAAGACACTATTCGCCGTGCGACCACTCCGATTACAGTGAACAGGAGAATCACTATTATTTAAAACTTTCAAGCCGCTGGAGTTGATGGCATTTACAAGGATCTAGCCTTTGTTGGTCGAGAGCTGATCGCCACACACTGTTTCAAAATTTCAGTTCACAAGTTACAGTTGTTTTAGTGACGCTTTAAAATAATGGAAAAGATCTAAGTTTCGTATGTTGGTAAAGCATTTCTTTTTAATAGAAAAAAGTACCATTCAAACAAAAACAAAGGCTTGGCAAATGTTATTTGGGCTCTGATCCATCGAAACGGATGGTAGAGAAGTGGCTTGTTGATTTTAAAAACTGCCGTACAAAACACTGATGATGCTGAACGCTATGGTGGTCCGAACTCTTTTTAGAAGACCGGAACGTTAAGTTGAGGTTTGAGATATCTGGCACTTTAATAAGCTCGAAGTGAGTGCCACGTCTGTCCACTTTTGACAGCAATGTGTTGATGATTTAGAGCGCTGTTTGGAGAACGACGTAAGCGGAATTCGTTCGATATGCAACAATGACAGCGTAGACAGCAATCGTCGAAAGTCGTCCAAGGTGAAAATTGTCACTAAAACAACACCGTATGTTTTGAAGATAGCTATTATCCAGAATTCATACGGGTCTGTCAACACTGTTGCCATACATATGTCAGGCCGAAGACTTATTGAATGATAGAATAGTGATTATAACAGAAACTTGAAGTGAGTAAAAACCATCCGGGTGAAGCCAAACATAGCTATTCTCCTGTTTTCATATATTTTTATGACGATAAAATCTGTAAAATTGCTAAGAAATAAATAAATTTGTACAGGTGGTGAGAAAAATTTTGTTATACTTTTTCTTGACAGGGACGTGTCTTAAAGGGAGAAGCATACTTCGCACTTTCTTCGCACACCAAGTCAAGTAAATCATGAAACTGCAAACTAAGCTAAAGGTACATCAGACAACTTTTGGCTGTGATCTGAAATTATTTTTATTCATTTATTTCACCTAATTTTTTTTATTGTTTTTTTCACTCATACGCAATGTAGTACAATAGTTAATAACACAAAACGTTAGTTATGTTATTAAGATTCCCTGTTAACTCTTGATATGAGTTTCAAGATTCTCTTTACATGTATTGCCTATGGATACGACATTGACCTTACATTTGATAATATTTAGCTATTAGAGGTCATTCAAATAAAATTTTCTACTACTATGTACACACACACAATAGCTTTGAAGTTATTCCTCTAACGTATAATACACATACGGAGGAATTTATTAAATTCGATGCACGCATATTTACTGTACTTTGTATATGTACGATTGTATCCATTCGTAGTTGAACATCCCTTAATATCATTGAAATTAATGTTGACAGTTGAAAAATGGTTTGTTGTCATTGAAAAGTTTCTTTCGTTTTTATTCTCTTCTTTCTTTCTCAGGGTAAGCGAGATATTCCCAATAATATTAAGATTGCAGGCTTCAGACATACATTTTTATATAAATATGTGCACAAATCATTGTAATAAAAATATTTATAATCAGTAAAGATCACGTGTATAGTCAAACTGTTACCAAAGAAAGCCCAGTAAATTTAATAAGTTCTTCAATTTTCATATGTCAAAAGAAATGAAAACACCATCTCGTTTAATGCAGTTATTCATATAACGGTTGTGCAGCATAGGGCTTCATGTGAGTGCTGGTCGAAAAAGTCGTCCAATCGCAATCGTTTTCGTCGATGCACGAAATTTCATCAAAATTTCTCAAAAATTTGCGACCTATAGAGTGAACACAAGCAATCAGAAGACGAACAGATGGATAGATGGACGGACAAGCTTAGATCAAAAGAGAGAAAGTTTTATTTTGTTCCATATGTACGTTTGTTCGCAATCTATTTTACAATAACGAGCAAATGTGCCAATCGTATATTTACGTTAGCTCTATTCTCCACTACAACTTGCATACTTATTTTAATCTTCATTTTGTGAATGACAGATTTGCACTGTCGCTTCTAGTCCCAGCAAGCCTATTGCGAGAAAGTTTGAAAGTTGGGTAGGTCGATCAAGATATTGGAAACCGAAGTAGACAATTTTTTCTTGTAGTGTGCGAATGCCTAAATCCTTACGAATATGTTTGTTCAGCATAAACCATCAACATAGAGCTCCTAGCGTTCTAGATGGGTAGCGCTGACGAATTTCAATGTTGGAGAGGCTGGTAGCATCTCCAAGTTGTATGTCATATGTCCAAATGGGTTTCAGAGTTGCTATGTATAACAGCAATATATTTTTCACGATTAACTTTGATTTTTGAATAACCAGCCGTTAAGAGATGCGGGAGGACAATCGCCTTTTTTTAAATAAATGCTATGTGCGTAAATTTTTTAGCAATAACGCGTTCTTATTAAGGTGTGTTTGAGCAAGAATTTAAGCTTCGACTTTATGTGCGCTGCGTGCAATTAAAGACGTATCATCCGCATACCTAGTGACAGTTATGTCTTCAGCCAGCGGTATGTCCGACGAGAAAATAGTATAGAGCACAAGGCCTACTACACTACCCTACGGAATGCGCGCATTGATTTCGTGGACGTGCAATATTTCGTTGTTTACTGTAACAGAAAACGAGCGATTTTGTGAACACGAATGAAGAACTAGACAGAAAAGAGCAGGACGGTTCTTTTTTAATTTAAAAAGAAGTGCTGGATGCCGAACTCTGTCTACAGCTTCCTTCACGCCCAAGGACACTGCGGAACAGTCCTATTTGTTTTCTGACGCATTGCTTACTTCTTTAACGATTCGATGACATTGTTCGGGGCTACTATGCTTATGTCGAAACCCAAATTGATTTTCAGGAACTCTACTATTATTATTCAATATTGGATGCAACCTTCGTAGCAGTAGCTTATCAAAGATTCCCGAAAAGGTGAATAGATGACTTGTTGGCCTGCATCAGTTGATGACAGAAAAAAAGATAAAAGTTTTAAACACCACGCAGTAGCGTGCTATGCAAATGAGTAAATAATGCCTTTGCAAACCCCAACCAGCAGTACATATATTCAGACACTTTAACTTCTTCGCTTACTTATAACCTGTTGCTTGTTTTGCTAGAGAAGAGGCCCTTTAACAATTTATAATTTCCTAACGTTCTTAAGAGATTTACATTCACTTATATATGTAATGCATTTCAATTACATGCATACATACATATATATGAGTTTCCATGGTCGCCTTTATTCGCACTAATGAGACATGCTTATCAAATTAGGAATAAAAGATACTACATAACGGCGAACTGTAGACACCTGCTAACTCAGAGAAAGAGTACGGAATATGCTACGTTGTTCTCATAAGCCAGTCTATATGAGAAAGTAATCAATGAAATGTGGTCCATTCACAGCCGGTTTTACGTTTTCGTTTATACAACATGTAACGACTATAAACTTGGCTTCGACGTATACATCGACGTTGGGCTAAGTGCTCGACTGATGCTTGTCTTCATCGCTCAAATGCCAAATGGGGGAAGTGAGAGCGCGGAGTTGGCGTAGTCCAACCAAAATCTATGCATTATCAGGTTCTTGGACTACATTAGCGCTAGTTAGAAAACCCAATACCGAAATGCTCAACAAATTCTCAATTTCCGAAAATTGTTTAAATTTTGTAGCCATTATAAGCGAATTCTTGGGCACTTCGTATATATTTGCAGGCCTGATATGTGAGATTTAGTTGACAAAATGTTTGCACAGTTTCAGCATTATACAGCGAAGCTTCCAGCTTACGCTAACGCTCCAATAAAAAATCGATAGACTACCGAATTGACTAAAATTACTAAAGCAATTTCTGGGCAATTTCTACGCTACGCCTTCGAACACTGTAAAGACAATGCTAGAACTACTATGCCTTCGTTTTTCGCTATGGATACGTATATGTAACATGAATACGTCGACTTTAACGCATGATGGAATGCGACGCCTCTGATCGCCATTTCTAAGTTCTGTTAATAAAACCTTATAAGTAGTATATAAGGTATAGAACCTTTTAACGGAGTTATGCCAAGTTTTCAATTATTATACGTAGGTTTGCAAGCAAACAGATTTATTCTTCAATTTGACTTGTAACTATACCAAATCTCTTTATATCGGGGTTCAACTTTCGATATCAACTTTCGAGATTTCAAGGGATTTAAGCATTTCAACATATTCGCAAGATCTCACGATCTGAGACTGTGCGAACAAAAGACTTAGGCCGACAGACGAACATGAATAGATCAACTCATAAGTTTGGTTTGACTGATCAGAAATGCGTGCACTTTACGAATGTTCCAAACAATGTGTTAATGCACTTCTGCACTTCTAAATATCCGGCAAAAGATGCAAAGAGAGTATAATTACGGGAAAAATGCTACTAATTAGATTTACATAATTCTCTATGTGAGTAGATTCGTGTGCAGATATGTAGAGCAAGTCGAGCGAGTGTGAGATTCTTTTTGCTTCTACTTAACTTTCGAATGTTACGCGTATAAACATTTTTATTAATTTAAAGCGTTATGGCTAAATGCAAAGTAAGTAATCTCTCCTTGAAAATTATGATTTCAGGATTTCTATAATTGTACTTAAGGTTGCCTTACGTAATGGCACTTGAGCGCTGAGTGTCAGCTTTCTACGCCCTGCAAATTCGATGTTAACTTTTTCTTAAACAAAATTAAAAGTAGGTTGAGTTAGTCTAGGGTTTGAGGTTGAGTTCCATTTACTTCTTACAGAATGCTGAAATGTTGTACGGGAATGAGATTTCCTAAGAACTCTTTAGTTTCTTGTACAAGACTAAATAGTCGTTGGTAGCGTTAATCATAGAAGAAAACAATTGAAAAGTCAATGGTGTTACTGTGAAGCGATTTGTAGATAATCTTTTGCAAGTTCATTTAGGTTTAACTTCTCGTGACGTACCCATTTATCCATAATATCCCGAATTAATATGAAGATAGGTAAGGCAAGGTAAGGTAAAGTAAGGTAAGCGCAACTTAATCGCTCATTTGTTTGCTGGAATAAAATCAATCCCATCCATCAACTACCGAATACGAAATGAAAATAAGAAAGCAGTAAAGTAATGCTCTCTGTTACGAGCAGGCGATTGACTTAAACCCATAGATGTTTTATTTATTCTTGTCACCGCCATACGCGGCCGCACAATACAAATCAGCCTGGTCAGACTGACAATTTTTAATAGATTTTAAATTCAACAAACTCTTTGAAAAGAAAAGCTATAAATATATTGTTGCAAAATCCCCAAATCCAGTTAATGCTAACTAATCGATTTTTCCCAAGTAATGAATTCCCTAGTGCATAGTCACGGCGTGTCATGCGGCTGCCGGCCGATGAAGAGACCGGGAAAACCCTCGTGCATATGCGCGGCGCGTCATGCAGCTGCCGGCCGAGGAAAACGATTAGCAGAAAAGCAGGTTAACGGATTAAAAATGAAGCCATGAAGTTAGGTAATAGTAACATACTTGTAAAAATGTATATAGGTGACCATTCGCGGAAGCCCGTTTAGTTGTACGAGAACATTTGAGTCAGGTTGAGAAGTCGAGAGTATTGACAAAGTAAAATGCAAATAATCCTAGCCTTAAAGAATACACTGCAAATAAAGAAACTTGGAGTTAAAAGAGTTCTTAAGTGCATTTCTCTTGAAAATAATATCCACGATGCAGTGATACGGACAGTATCGAGAAAAGCGAAAATTTGTAACAATATATTAAGACGCTAACACATAAGAAGCTCTCACATATAAAGAGATCTATGAGAAAACATCGCAATAAAATATAACGTATTTACGGCACAGAGTTTTGCGGGGCCGCCGTAAACAATATTGGATTTAGGACACTAAGCTATGCCTAAATCGTATAACTCAGTTTAGTATAACTCAGTAGGTATTTATATATAGATTACCAATGAAGGTTATAACGATTAAAATACGATCTACATAATTTTTGTTACTGGTTCTATCTTTAAACTCTGTGTTTCTAGGAAAGCGATCATTGGCTGGGTGGGCACTGTGGTCGCTGTACATCACCATTAACCTCTCCTATATCTTCAGCTAAGAGGTGCTACATTGGCCTTTTCCTTGCCGTGCCAGACTGACACTCGCAACCCATGGCAACCGATAAGGCTGGCAAAAGTTATGCTTCTGCCGATTATAGGCATACGTACGAAGTTTGTAATTGTTACAAACGTACATATTTTTTACAAAAGTGCGCCTAACGCGGGACCAAAAGTCTTCATCATATGTAATTTATCACATATTGTATGTGGAATAAGTGACTGGGTGAACATTGCCCAGCGTTCTACATGATTTTCATCTAACATTTGGTGATTAGACTAATTTTTAACGTTTCCCGTCTTATAGAATGCGTATACAACTGTCCCCCGCTAAACACGGCGCCTGTAAAGTGCGGTTTCGATAAAACACGGCTCAAAATTTTGCGAATACTATCAAACGATTCCGATACAACGGGATTTCAAATAACCGAAAATGTGGTTTTACACCCACTACCGAAGGATCGGAGCACACTCATTTTGTCATAATGCTTGCAATACCTGAAAGGAAACTTCAGAGACCATATAAAGTGTCTTTATTCTTGATCAGCGTAAACTTCTGAATCAATTAAACCATGCCTGTCCGTGTGCGTGTCTATGGGTTGTCTGGTATGTGCTTTTTTATGACAATAAAAAAAGGGCGAGGCGTTAAGAATCTCTTATTGTTTATTGTTATTATTATTGCGTTACATAGCAACTCCGCCTTAGAGAGTCCGATTCAACTTGGCTAACAATAATTTGAATAACTAACTAACAATAAATTGACACAAACACATACAAACTATTATACGCTTCGAGTCCCGCAACAATAATTCCATTCGATTTCCGACATTCAAAGCGTCGATGTTTTTCCCTACGCGATTATCAACGATAGGAAACGCAGTTATAACTCGTTTTGTTATGAACGGAAAAGCAAATCAAGGTATTTGAAGTAATAAGTCGTGGCATTCGTGACATTTAAGGAAGGAATTTGATCAAGCGCAAATACATTTTGTAATTCATCTTCTTCTAAATTTGGTAATTATTTCAAAAATAATGCTGAAAAAGATGTTGAATATGTATTATAATAAAAATCGTAAAATGAAAATGACGATCTCGGCACACTGTATGCAAGGATTTTACCCTAAAATTTTAAAATTGCGTTAATTTGAACCCCCAGGGTGCATTTAGCGTAAAATAAACATTTAATTTTAAAATTAATCCGAAAACATTTGAAAATATATAGACCAACGCCATTTTTTCCCAAATACGACGAATCGTAAAAACAAAGGGTAGGGATATTTTAGAAATTCTCGCTGCAAGTAAACAAGTGGTGAGTCTTCTCTTCTCTTAAAATAAATCCGCCAAACATAAATAGGTAACGCCAAATAATCTGCAGGGTAATCAAGTATCTGAATAGTTAACTTTCGTGCGTGACCAAGCCGATAGTTAATAAAGGTTTTTGTTACAATAATGGCGGACGTTCGTGTGATTCCGTTTGTTCTAGACCAATAAGAAGAATTATTAAGCTTTGCTTAATTCGCTGTTGTTTTTAGTGTAGCTAATTACAACAAACACACACAACACATAAAAAATTTACTAATGTCATTATAATTATCTAATAAATGCCAATAATATTATATAATAGATATATAATGTGGGAACAAATGTAAGTAAGTATTTTTAAATTTGGAGATATCAACTTTTTTTTTAATATTCAGTCGCTATCTTACCTTCCAAGCAACAAATGAGTGGACTGCTGCATTTCATTGCGGATCATCCCGAAGAAGGGCAAATTTAGCGCTCCGGTCAAATTTTTGGACAGTAATGCATTTCCCTCTACTAGTAAAATAACGCGTCTCGCAAAATTTTAATGTTTAGTTTTCTGTTTGTTTTTGATTTTTCCCGTTTTATGTCTTTGGAAGCCCCAGATGAAATTTATTTTGTTTACAGTTGTTTTCTCTTACAAATGCGACTCTAAAAAACCAATACTAACTTAAAACAATCAACTAATGCTGTCGTGCTTACATGATCCCAAAAATGATCCTAATAGTGATTAAACAATGCTGAATGCTCTTGCATACGCGATCCGTAACCTACAGAAAACGAAAACGTAAGCTGACTTTCAAATACGTGACTACCCTCCTGATTCATTAGCAAAAAAAATTAATCAATTGTGTACTAATTCAATTTTCAATATTATATTATTTTATCCTTAACTCGCTTTCCCAATTTTTTATGTCAAAATGGTAAACGGCAACCTGAAGTCACGAAATAATTTTACTAAAGAGCTCGATGAGAGAAAATAATGCCAAATCATAAAGATAGAAAAAACAAGTCATTTACTAGAAGGAAAAAAACCTCTTTCTATACGGGACAGTGATTCGTCTCTTGTTACTTTCCTAAATTTTAATAGAGGAAGAAGAAGACAACAAAAGTAAAAATAGGAAACCGAATTGTTATAGTTTTCATAAGAAACATTTTATTTAAAACAAAAAAATTCGGATAATTATTAGTAAGCGGTATCTGTAACTAATACTTTGTTAAATTAATATTAAAATTTTATTATATAGACAAACATTTATAATTTGTGTACATACGTCAATTTGTTTTCTTCGATATGTATACTCAATCGCAACAACCGAAACAGTCGCAGCCACATGCAAAAGTTGAGAAGGATGCAATCGTAACACAACAAATCTATGTAAATATAAAATAATTTACAAATTATCTGAAACATATAAGACTTAAAAAGATAGCTTTTTAAGCTTCAATTTATTTTATGCTAAAATGTATTCTTAGGCTCCCTTGTCGCCTTGTCCAATATCAGATATTAATGATGATGACTTGGTTTCAATATCGGTACGTGACTTAAACCGTACGTTAAAAATGCGTGGCTTAAACCGTGAAGAAATTGTCCGTATGAAACAACGACGACGTACTTTAAAGAATCGTGGCTATGCAGCCAGCTGCCGTATCAAACGTATCGAACAGAAAGATGTTTTAGAATCTGAAAAGTCGCATGAATGGCTGGAATTAGAGCAAATGCACGAAGACAACGAACAAATAAGTAAGGAAATTGAGAATTGGAAAAAGAAATACATGGCTCTTCTTGAATTTGCAGCGCAAAACGATATTCCAATACCACCGGAATTAGAAATATGTTAGAATAATGCATTTTACAGTACGTGCACCAATATGTATTTCAAAAAAAAAGTACAAGTTTATTTTATAGCTCTAAGTAATTTAGATATAAAAATATTCAAAAATAAACATTTGGCCTAGCTGAGGTGAGGAAACTCTCAAAAATTAAATATATTCGTCACAAGCGATAATATTATTTGCAAGTTGTGTGACGACCTACAGGTAATATGTCAGTCTTATACTGATAAATATTTACAAGTAATACTGGAAGGAGCGATCTAGCTATACGTTCCTTAATACCAGTCGACAACAAATTTTATGCTAAGATAAACGAATATATTGAAAACGACTACATGCAAAATACATATAGTGCAAGACCTATTAGGCAAGGAAGCTTGAAGAGCAACTCCCAAATACTACGAACAAACCAACATCCCTTATAAAGTAGCAAAATTTTGCCAATTTTGGGTTTGATAGCAAAATGAATACGACGTGTAACAAAGTTTTAGGCGTTCTTAGTAAATATTCGCCGCAAGTCTTAGTAGCGAGGTAGAATGCGTGCCCGAATAGTAGCCTTGATTATGCGTGAACAACTTGCGCTTCAATAAACCATCATGATGGATATGCACAGGTCTAGAGTTAATCCGTTCACACTCAACCCAATAATCGCCACAAGAGCGAGCTGAGCAATAGATTTAAGATATGTTTATAAGTTAAACTTTGGACGTAAAAAACTTCTCCAAATACATGCGATAATCGAAAAACCTACAATCAAATGCCTAGCAATGATAATCGATAGGTTTTTTACCTTTCTAATCGGCCCAGATTTTGTTACATTCAGGCGAGTTTACCACTTGCCTACAATAATTTTATAAACTATAGGAACGCATACTCCCAAACGCACAAAATAGTAACACAAAGTTTAATGACTTTTAATGTAAAGTTTCAATGGGAATCGGGCTGTCTTCGTCGAGAAATTGCAAAGGAGCTTCATGCAACTGCATGCTAGTTTTTTAGCTTTATCAACCATGTTTCGCTTATTAAAGTTCTTTACACTTTTATAATCATGTCAAAAGACCAAAGAAGGCTAACGAAACAATTTTAATAACCGACATTTGGTTAACTTTCTTACACAAAATTATCTGAAACTTAATGTTCGTTCGCGATCAAACTGATAATTGATAAACGTTTCCGTCCCGATCGCATAACACTTTCGTGTCATTTACGTTACTATCAATTATATGTAAATAAGAAAGGAAACGTTTTTTTCCATATTTCGTTGTAGCTCTTAAAATCCGAAAAATAACAGGAGGCTCCATGGCCACCGCGAATACACCCCGAAGGGGCGTACTAAGCAGTCAGGCAAGAAGCCATTCGTCCGGCATTCCGGTGAGTAGTGTGCATCTTCCTGGAGGAGCAATCCTACTTTGGGCAACCGAACCCCCGTGGACACCCTTTAAGTTCTTGGCTTATCGTTCAAGCAAGAACTTACACCAAGGTATACAGCTGTGGGTGATCTCATACTGCACACATATAGCACTTGCCTTTGAAATATCCACACGTCCCGGAAGGCCGATCCTTCATTATCCTTTCTCAAGGAAAATAATGCTTCCAAGGTTGTCATTGCACAACACACACACCCAGCTGTGCCCCATCCCATTTGATATCGCTGGCCTTCATCATTAGATCACCTCTACCAAGGGAACCAAATAGGGAAAGAAATTCTTCTTTTCAATTTAGAAAAGGGAGCCTCTTCCGACTAAACCCATTCCGCTTCCAAAGAGAAAAACCTGTTGCCAGATTATAGATAGTAAGCCTTAAACCTTTCTTTGCCATTGACTTTGCGACTCTCAAAACGAGAGGAAAAAGAGAGCCATAATGCAGCAGTCTATGTTTTATAGGGAGCACCACGAAGAGGTGAAGGTTTTGGCACATCTATGTAGTAGAATCATTACATTTTATGAATCGCCGCCGTAAAGCAAACACGCACTATGTGCCAGGGAATTATAAAATCCTAAAAAAAATATTACATGTGTGTAGGCATTTTAAAGAAAAAGTACTCGATTCGCGTTACTTTAATTATTGCCACCGAAGTGATCAGTCGTTCCAGTCTGCTTTTATATCTTCTTGAGTAATTCTTTGCGTACAAGATTTTAAATTGCATATTAACACTAACTAAAGCAACAAATGTAAGTATTTTTTAGTTTGTTTGTAATAACTCTTTTTAATATTCAGTGGTTTCAATATCAGGTCACCTTTCAAAGAACAATTGCGCCGACTGATGCATTTTGTTGCACACCATCGCGAAGCGGCGCAAAACTACAATTAAAACTGTGCCCAGGAACATGAAAAGCAAAACAAACTGTGACAAGCTATAAATTAAATTCAATCGGTTTACCCAACAAAACAGCACAATCAATCATTAAAGGCGACAATCCAGAACCATAGAGGCTTCAACGCGAAGGTGCTGAAGCTGAAAAACACGGTTCTTGATTGCCTCCTTCGGCAGAGCTTAAATGATATCGAAGGTGATGACGAGGAACGTTCAGGTAGTGCAAGGGTGTTTCTTCGTGTCACAATAATTTTATATTAAAAAATGTTTAAAAAAATTTAAGACAACTTTACTCCACTCTACCCTGCTTCAACTGACCATTACTATCTGCCACAATATGAATTTAATATAAATGAAATTGAACATCTTATGCCAAGGAATCCCTTTTATAGGCAAAATAAATTGTTAAATACTTTTCTCTGCATTAGGATATATTCTTCTTCTAAATTATATCGTAATGATAAAATACTTATGCGCTCATGTTGTCTTTTCCGCACGCTTTTAAAGGCAAAGAAAATTAACTACAAGAAATCAAACATATTCTGGCGGTTAATCGCGAAACTAAAAGTTACCTTCACTTTCGCATTCACTGTTTAGCAAGAACCACTGAAACTGAAAGTGAGAGTTAAATTTCTTATATGTGATAACCTCTCTACTTATTTGTTATCAAAGTCGGATTGTAATCACCTATGAAACTTAACCTTCACTTAAGTCCGCGAAAGCTGATTTTCAGCAACGTAATTACCCCCAGATGTCACAAGTGTTAAGAGTGCTGCTTTAACTTAGCGTAGGCTAACTGTCCCATTTAAATATAAAAATACTTTATTGAGGAAATTATTTTCACGTATACACAAAGTCTACTCCATTCTTCATGTGAAGCGCTTCTTCCTACTATTTTGGTAAAAAAACAGTCGGTTTTATTTCACGTTGGTTGCGATTAACGAAAACTCTTACTGTCTGTATTGCTGCTATTCGACAACTTATCTCATCTTATTTTCTCATAATGCTTTATTTACCTTCATAAATTGAAAATGTCGAAGTGATGGCAACTCTTTTATGTGATCTCAGTAATCAAAGCCAAGCGCGTCAAAAATTAATATTTAAAACGAAAAAATACGAAAATTATTAACGGCAGTTGATATTTTGCCTCCACATGAAAACTTGTAAAAATAATTGAGGGAAATCGTAACAGTTTCGATAAAAAAAATTTAATAAATTTCAAAATTGAATTAAAGCAAACATCTCAGGTTTGCGTTATTTTATCTGTTGGTAGTAAAATTGCATCAAAAAAAGTCGACAATTATAAAAAATTATAGAAAAAAGAAATTAAAAAAAGAACAGTTAATATAATAACACGTTACTACCCCGTAAAAAGTCTTTGAAAAAAAAGTAAATGAATGTGAAAATATAAGTTTTGGAAGCGAAATTAATAATATATGCCTTCTGCATTTATTTATGTGCGCGTGTGACACGGTTTCTGAAAAAAAATATCTTAAAAAAACGAGTAATTACATACAAAAAGGAATTAAATTAAAGACAAACACTTTAATTTGATATCATATTAAAGTGGCAGAAAACATGGATATGCGCAGCTGGAAAAATATTTTATTGCAATGGGTAAGAAAACAACGCAAAACGCTTGCGTGTATACTCAAGGGGAATATAAGGTATATTTTATCTTTCTTTCATCGTTTAGATTTCGGAATGCGGCTTTGCCGAACGTAATTTCTTCAATTTAGAACAATCCGACATTGAAAAGTTCTATATGAACTTTAGCAAGAAGCATCACAAAATTGCTTCAGGCAATTACCCCGAGTTATGGGACTTTTTGCAACGTAAGTTACTTAGTAGAGGTTTATGCGAAATTTCCTTTTTTTTGTAGAATTTTTCTTATTTGAACTTCTCTATAGAATTTTATCCTGAATTCGAAGTGAATCGCGATGACGACAATGGTTTGAGCTCGGCAGATTACATTTACGTATATACTTTGATGCTACATTTCTCATGCGTTAAACATCCGCAAACATTTTTCCATGATATCTGCCAAAAATTGCCGAACAGTTCACAGCAAAGTATGGCCCTGTTTTTTCGTGAATTGTTGGAAGTGGAAAAATTAAATAAAGAGAATTTACGGCACGCTGTGGCCGAAGTGATCGCATCACATGCATCACCGCGATCTAGTGATTCGATCAGCAGAAGTAATGGTGGCCTCACACCAGGCAATAGCATTAAAACCGATTCCCCGTTAAAGACACCAAAACGTAACATTGGCACACAACGCAACTCACCACTTACTCCGAAAACCCATCTCCTGGAAGAACGAACACGTGAATTGTTTGCCTTAAGAGTAAATTATAAAAAACTTGAATAGTTCCTCGAACATTTCACTAACAACTTTCACTACTTTAGGCCCAACTTGATACTGAGCGTTATGAAAAAGGTCTTTTAGAAATACAAATAAAACAAAACGAAGACAAAATTCTCAAACTAAGTATGAAATAACTTTTTAAATTTACTAGAAAATTTTATCAATAAAGTGTTTGTATTTTCTCCTGATTTCAGATCAAGACCATAAAAGGTTAATACAACAAATACAAGAATTAAAAATTGATGTCCTTATGAAAACCAGTGAAAATAACTCGTCGGTCGATCGTGAAGGCGATGATCATAATCAGGTACTTACAAATAAATCAAGTTTCCAGTCAAATTTTGAAAATGTATGTCTATGCATTTCGTTTTTCTTTATTCTAGGCGCAAAAGCGCTTAGTTAAAGAAATATCGCAGAAAGATAATGAAATTATGAAATTGAGTGAAACCTTAAGGGCCACAGAAGAAGATAAAATTCTTGCAGAAGAAAAGGTAATTAAACGAAATTTTACGCAGCAGCATCAACTTTATTTGCCTCTTCGTCCATTACAGCTCACCTATAATGAAAGGCAAATTGAAATGTGCGGTAAACGCATTGAACTTTTGGAATTTAAAATCAATGATCTTACTGAAGAGATTGAGGTACATTTTTTTTGGTCGTACAAAAACATATTGAATTGGAATGAATTCATTTATTTCAGAAAAGAGACAATACGATTAAATATCTCACCGATGCGAAAGTTGAGTTGGAACAATTCATTGCTGAAACGCGTGTGGCGGGATCAAATGCTTCGATTGAGGTTGATTCATCATTTTCACGCACTTCTGAAGTTTCTAGTGAGTCTACGCCTAATGAGCCGGAAAATTTAGCTGTTTCTGTCATCGACAAGCAGTTGCGTGAAAAGGAACACGAAAATGCTCAGTTGCGTGAGGAACTGCATATGCTGAATGATAATAATAAATTATTGGCCGAACATATTCAAGAGCTCATCAAATTGGAAATGAGTGAGTTTAAAATCACTTTGGATGATCTGTCTGAATCTGATTCGGAAACTGATATACCGGCAAATTGTGATCCTATCGCTCAATTTAATATGTTCGCGAGTTGCATGGAGAAAATCAACATGCATCACCAACTTGAGAAGAACAAGATCAAATCTCTTGAACATGAAATTATAGTGTCGCAAAAGGAGAATTTGGAATTGGCTCGCAAATTAGATTCTGTGCTCGATGACACGAACTTGCTAAAAAATGATCTAAACGCCTTCGAACATAACAATAAAGAGTTAGAGGAAACAAAGGAAAGATTGCAAAATTCTTTACGTAATTGTGAGGCGGAGCTAAAAAATTTAAAAGAGCAATTAGCGAACAGCGAAAAGATCAAAGAAAGTTCGACTGAAGAAATAAATGCTTTAAAAACAAAATTGCACCAAATAGAAAAAATAAATGCTGAATTAACGGGCAGTAACACTCAGTTAAAAGAGCAGTCAGAGGGTTTGCAAAATAAGTTACAAGACTTCCAAGAAAAGTGGATGACTCAGACCAAATGCTTAGAGGAACAAATAAAGGTACTCAACGATCAACTTCAAAAGCAAAGCAAGGAATTAAAAGTATTTCAAGACGCGGAGCTTGCTTTAAAAAGCAACTATGAACAGATATTAATACGTAACGAGCGTTTAAAAGAGAATTGTCGAGAAGCAAGTGAACATTTGAATATCATGCGTAATGAACTTACGTCGAAAGAGAGGGAAATGTCCAGTTTGGGCGTGCAAATATCTAACTTGACTATGAAGAATGCCGATTTAGAGAAACGTATCGATATATTAATGCAAGAATACAAACAAGAGAAGCAACAATTGGAGAAGGATCAAGATCAAGGGCTGGAACGTATTAAGGAATTGGATAATGAAATTTTTAAACTGAACGAAGAACTTGCACATATGCGGACCATTCTCGAAAACAGTGAATTTCAGGGTAGCCATTTGAAACAAACGTTGGACCAAGTACAAAGAAAAATAATTGGATTACTGAAGTTATGCTCCGGTAATTCTATGCCTAATAGCTCGGTCGACACTTTCGAGGAACTGGAATATCACATCAAGTCACTTATAGAGCAGAATTCTATAGCGGCAGCCAGGTTAGAAACATTAGAAGTCACGCAACAGGAAAGTAATACCCGCTTGAGTGACCTGCTGAAGCAAGTGCAAGAAAAGGAACGCATGCTTAACCAGCGCGGTAGTACTTATGAGGAGTTACTCGTTTTAAGGGCGCAAAATATTGAATACGAGGATAAAATTGAAAAACTAAAGGACAAACAGAGCCAATTCATTGAGCAAATTAAGAGCGATTTGAATAAAAAAGAAAGCGAACTGCGTCGGCAGATGAAGGAGGCAAAATTAGAACACGAACAACGTCTAAAGGAGGTAAATAAAGAATTAAAATTAGAAAAAGAACACAAAAATAATAAGGAAAGAGAGCTATTGTTGGTAATAGCTGAACACAACGAAGTAAAGAGTAGATTAAATGACGCAGAAAAAGAAGTGCGCACATTGCAGGAATTCAATGGTAGAATTATGATTAACTATGAACGCTTGCATGGTTTTGAGAAACGGGTCGTAGAATTCTGCGAGGAGAATGAAAGACTTAAACTGGAAATTCATACCTTTAAACACGAAGTTTCTAAGAACGCACAATATTTAATTGATTCCGACAAAGCTATATGCAAACTAATGGAAGACGTTAAAAATTGCGATTACTTGAAAAAGCAAATTAAGGATTTGCAAAGTTGTTTGAACCAAGGAATTAAAAAGAAGGAAATGGTCGATAAAGTCTTAACGGAACACAAGCATATATTAGAAGAAAAGGAAATACAAATACGGAAACTGCAGGAACGATTGAATGAGCAAAGCCAGGTCCTTAACGCATATAACGATAAATTAACTAAAATGACCACAGAAAAAGAACGATTGCTAAGAGAATCAGCCGCCTTTGTATCGCAAATTCAGCGAGAACAAGAAGAAAAGAGCATTTTGCTATCATCTCTAGAGAACTCTGCAGATCAAATGAGAGCCAACATTCAAGAGGAAGAGAACCGCTGCGAAAGTTTGGAAGGACTTAACAATGAACTCCAGTCCCAACTAGAATCTCTACGTCAACAAAACGAGAAACTTCGTAATGAGTTATCTGAACGTGAAGCCGAGTTTCGAGCGCAGGTTGAAGATCAAGAACAAGTTAGAGAAGATTTCCAAGAAAAACTCTCCACATTAATGCGAAAATTGGCTGAAAGCTGTGACGAATTGGAAAACTACGACATCGCACTTATGGATATGGTGGTAGTGATAGGAAATAATGTTAACCTGACCGCCCAAAAAGACGAAATCAAGAATATTTTCAATGCTTGTGACGATTCATCGGACTGCAGTATTAATCAGTTACGTCACTGGCTTAATCGTTTGCTTCATGTTCAAAGTCTGCAAGAAAACAAAATAGAGCAGCTGCTGCAGCAGGAAGACCAAAACTTAAATTCAAAAGAAGAATTGATTAAAGAAAATCAAGAGCTGAAATCGAAACTAGAGCGAAATCAAAAAGAAATCCATGAGATGCGTAAAAAAATTGAGAATAAAGATTCAATCATGCAAAAGCGTATTACGAATGAGGTCAAGCGCTTGGAGGAGGAAATAGTAAACTTGGAAAAAATTAACGAGCGTATAACCAGTGAGAACGGAACACTGCAAAGCCATATTAACCAACAGGAACAAGAATTTCAAAGCGTACGATTGAAGCTTGAAGAAACCACAGTAGACAAGCAACAGCAGACGCTGCAGTTAAGAAAAGTGAAAGAAGAAATGGAAAAATTGCAAGTAAACTTACATGAATGCCAAATAGTTAGTGAACAGGCAACCATCAGCTGCGATATGTTAGAGAAACAAAATCAAGATAAGTTAAATAAAGTTAAAAATTTGGAACAAGAGCTGGAAGAGTGTAAAGAGAAAACCCAGAGGACTCAGTCTAAGCTATATGTGGTTCAACAGCAACACAATAATATGCAAATGGAACATAAGAAATTGCTGGAAAAATTTAAACAACAACAAACCGTTTTGGACACGTTAGAGGCAGAATTGGCTGATAAGAGCAAAGAATTACTGAATCTTGAAACCAAAATAACTGAGATGGAGAACCAACATAAAGAGTTAGAGAAGCAAATAGCTTTTACAATTAAAAAACTGGATGAAACGGTCAACGACAAATTAAATGCCGAATTGAAATGCGAACAGCTGCGTTCGGAGGGCCAACAGTATGAGAGAGATATTGAATTCCTTAAGTCGCAACAACAAAATATCACAGATGAAAATATTCGTTTATGCAGTGATCTCGCGACTATTAAGGCCGACAAAGTCATTTTGAGAGATGAGATTAAAGACCTTAAAGCGGATTTATTACGTGCGAATGAAAACGTGTCACAGCTCATACAACAAATTGGATCGATAAGAATGGAAAAAGAGGGTGTTTGCGAAGAGAATCAATTGCTACGTAAGCAATTAGAAGAGGTGGGCAAACATCACACTACCTCCGAAACGAAATTAAAGTCTTTCATTGAGCGCTGTCAGTCCTTGGAACGCCACCTTCTCACCAGTGAAAATGAACTAAAAAATGCGAAAACGAATTTCGAAAAGAGCGAGACGAATGTCGAGAAATTAACGAATGAAAATAAAAAGCTCCGTGAATCTTATCAGGCGACCACCAAGCGGGTTGAAAAGATGGCTCTGAAATTGGGCGACGCCCAGGCACGCAGCATTAAACTCGAAAGAGACAACGAAAAGTTGTGCAAAACATTGGAGGCGAATTCAGCTACTGTTGAGGCGTTGCAAAAGGAGAAAGATTTGCTGCAAAGCGAGGCTAGAGCTCTAAAAGAGCGACTTTCGCGTGCCGAAAGGGGCCACGAGCAGTTGCTTGCCAAAGTACAAAATCTCGAGCATATAAATAGAACATTACAGGATGCTAAACAAAAGTTGGACGCGTCTGAAATAGATGACAAATCAAAAATAATCAAACTTGAAAAAATGCGCGAGTCGAACGAAGAAAAAGTACGAAAACTTACCGCGTCGCTGAATAGTAGCGAACATTCCAATGTCAAGCTTAATTTGGAAATCGGTGGGCTAAACTCGCAATTGCAAAAACTTAATTCGGAGCTTTCCGCGGAATATAACGCGCAAATTGAACAAATTCAGCGGCATCTATCTGGGGCCCAAGAGCAGGCGCAGAAATACGCGGAACTTAATCAGAATTTGACAATACAAATTGACGAGCTTCAAGATCAAAATGCGAAAATTAACGATCAATTGTCAAAGGTTTCGTTGTCAATGAGCATTAGTAAGGAACGTTGCGATAAATTGTGCACCGAAATGGAACAATTGCGAGCTGATTTGCTGGTATTGCGGGAGGCTAAGGCTAAAGCAGAACGAGAACAGGAAATTATAAAGCAAAGTCTAAAAGAGATGCACGCCCGAAACGAACAGTTAATGCGTGAACGTAACAGTTTGGCCGAAAGTTTGGAATCACGTATCGATCTATTGGAGGACCAAATCAAACAAAAGACCAAAGAAGTAGAAAATCTACAAAATGAACTGAAGCAACTGAGAGAAAAGGCGGAAACGCAAAGTTCAGAATTAACAGAAGGCAAGAACGTTACAGCGAACAATGCAGTCGAATTGGAAGAGTTACGAGCGCGCCTCTCTAGCATCAATGAGGCTCTTGAAAAGGAGCAACAATTAAATGAACAATTGCGTTCCGATAACCAGTTGCTGCATGGTAAATATCAGCAAGCAAAAAAGCAGGCAGCTGAAGCGATAGCCCACAGTGAAGAGCGCATCAAAGCAAATCGTTTGGAATGTGAGAAGATACTGGAAAAGATGAAAGCCAAAATGGTTAGTGAATATTCCTCCCCTTTATTTAAATCACAATTTTTGTTTACAATGCTTGTCGTCGAGAGTTGTTGTTCCTTGTTACACATTTGGGGGCATCACACACTGCACTGTTCTTGTATTTGGGAATTATTATTTTCTATTTCATTATTTTTTTGAATTTATATTGGCATGCTTTTGGCTTTGTTTTCCACATCGGTACGATATGTGGCAGTAGTAGTAGTAGGACTACTTATTGTTGTTGTTGTTGTTGTTGTTCTTTTTTTTTAATTTTAGTTGTTACGGCTGTTATTGTAGTTGTTGTAATTGTAGTTTACTATTTTTCGGATACGCCATTTACACGTAGGGTGTTAAAAAGTATACTATTCCGTTCATAATACATGGAAACGTACGTCAAACGAAGAACTTCTATTTATCTATATGTCCGATTGCTTTTTTTTTTTATTTTATCAACGGATCTCTAGAATTCTTAACGTCCCAAGAAATTTCAAATTGAGTAGTACTAGTATAAAGCGTAGTACTAGTATAAAGTAATACTAGTATGAACGAAACTTTGAAGAAGTATCGTAGATTACAACAGATAGAACGAGGCATGTGGTTTTGCCACACGACAGGAGCATTAAAAGCGACACCTATACTTGCAATTTGTATAATTTTTCCTTTACAACAATCATATATATATATATATATATATATATATATATATATATATATATATACACTGGACATACACACTGGATTTATATATGCCCGTATAAAACTCTATGTACATAGTAGATGAGGAAAACAAGATGTTGTGTATCTATCTAAAGAGGCATCCATTCCAGTTAGTTGGAAAATAGAAATAGATGATGGGCACGAAGAGATTCGGCAAATGCCGATTTATATAAACACACTCGATTTTTTCTTTCTAAAATATTTGCTTTCAAAAAATTTGCATTTTCTTTAATCATAACTTCATCAATTGAAGAGGTTGCTGACAGACGCCATATTTTTATTATCTCTCCTCTCTCTTCCTCTCTTTATTTCTTTTTTAATGCAATTCCACATCCAAAGTATCTGCAAAAGGCCAATACGTCAAGGGTCGGCCTGAAATGGAACAATCGCTTGCATTCGTGTTTCAAACATTTCTGTATAGTTGTTTTTACACAAATCATGTTCTTTGTTATCTTATATTATTTTCTTGACAAAAACGATTTAGAAATATTGTTTCAAAGCAGTAAACCCCCAATATATTAATGTAAATACAATACATACAAAGACAATTTTTTTATTTTTTTTTATTTTTTTTGTGAAGAACATGCGGCATGTGTATGATATTGTTTTTCAAATATTGTTTGAAACTTTATTTTAATCTGCACTTCTTTTCTTTTTTTTTTTTTTTTTTTTTTTTTGCCATTTAAATTCGATATTTAATGTCAATCATGTATAAGTTTGCGTCATGTGAATCTGTGTATGTATTGTATGGTTGTTAATGATTTGTTGTCTTGTATGTGGTTTTGAAATACATACGCATACGCCCCAACAATCAGCATAAATACGTAATAATTTTGCTCACCCGGAAAGAAATTAAAAGAAAAAAAAAAGGAAAATTTGTGGTTTCGTTTCTTTAATTTGCGTTCAGTGTTGTTGTGATGTCCATAATCCTCTAAGTAAATAATAGTATATACAAATATGTACAAAAGGAAATGGACATCTGAGTTTAAACTGAGATGATAAGAGAAAAAGAAATTGGAGGGCGTACAGGGCTTTGACAATAAACGATAAGTTTAGCATAACTAAAGTTCTGAGCTTATGTGACATAAATTGCATTCTAAACGGGTTTCTACCGCTTCTCGACGCCATTACGGTACTACTAAGTGTCTTGATTGGTTCGACTTGGCCCTTTTGATATTGAAATTGAAATTGAAATCGTTTCTTAATTTCTCATCAATCAGTGTAAACTCAGAGGTGTATTTCTCGAGCTAACTAAAAATAAACTCTTATTGGGTCGAAATGTATTTAACTTGTATTTTAATTCCAATTTTATTGCTTTCGCGCACAATCCATCATATGAAAACATTTTCCTTAAATCATCCGATTTATTTATCGAAATCATTCCTATACACACATATGGCATAATTAATAAACATATGCAAAAAATCAAATCAAATCAAATCAAAACAAAACAAAACAAAAAATTGTAACATTATCAATAGAAAACGCTCTATATAGAAGATGTTGCTAAAATGAAAAAGAGGCACGAAAGTGAATTGGCCACCTTGAAGAAGGACATCGAAACATATAAAGCACAGGTACATCCATTTAACTAACCTCTTCGCTTCACATTTTACACGTGTAATAAACAACACGTCTATTAATTGGTGAACCTCTTGCGTTTTATTTAGAATGCGAAATATGAGGAACACACCCGTAAGCTTTCCACACAAATTGTTCGCTTAAATGAAAACATTTTAGAATGTCAAAAGGAGAACACGATACTGTCGACAAAATTGAAACATATTAGGGATCAACAGCCTTCAGAGGAAAGGGATTTTGAGAAAACTAAACGTCCCAATACCATTCAAGTATCGACGGTGTCATCTAACACAACAACAGCGGGAGCGTGTGCTTCAAGTTTGGGTAGTAATTTGGCTATGGAAGATGAAGAGGGTGAAATATTTAATAATACATATTTAACCGATTTGAAAATGGGGCGCATGTCCGATTACATAAGCAGAGACGTATGGTAAGTGTATGAAAAGTAATGAAAAATGTTAAAATTCTTTAAGAGATTATTGTTCTCCTTTAATTGACAGTGCCGAGGAATTGAAACATCGCAATTCAATGCTGCCGCCGCATTTGCGTAGTACTTATGCGGCACAATTTGATCACGAATTGACCGAAGATGATTTCAAAGTAAGACAATGTGCTACAAATAGAACACAACACGAATTAAATAACAAGACGCCAAGCAATAAACAATTGCCTCAAGACAATAACATTAATGTTAAGACTATTAACAACACTTTTCCAAAAACAATATAAACGCAAGAATCTCCATCCAATATAATTAAAATAATAAGCCATAATCCACAATTAAAGTAGTAATATTATTATTTTCAAAACATTTAATCGATAAATTCACTACGATAATATTGAAAAAATAAAAAAAAATTTTTTTTCTTTGGCGAAAACATTTAGTATTATAAGAAGAAACGAACACTTGCACCAAAATTATTTAGCAAATTTGTAAGTTTTTAACCACGAAATTATTTCGTTTATGTTGGCTTGTATTTTGTTTTATTTGTTCGTTGCGACGTCCACTATTTATAAATTGTGTCTGTTTGTTAGTGTTTGTTTCTGTGGTATTCAAATTTTCATTGATACTCGATTTTTTTCTTTTTTTTCGTTGCCATTATAAAAAAAGAGTAAATAAAAAAAACTTCTCTTGTTTCGATTTACCTCCAGGATTGTGGTTCTCATAGTTTTGATGATAGTACGAGTGCTTTGTTAAACACTGCTGGCACCCGTAAAAAATGTTCGGGCGTTACGCATTATAAACGCCCAGGACCGCCTACACCTAGTAAGAATGGCGGCCGCTTATCGTTCGGAGGGTCTATTGGTAGCAATGCCGAACCTTCTCGGGAAATTTTAAAGGAGTCAAATGAGGATAATAATGCTGGGTCAAATGTTGCCACTAAAACGCCGGCTCGCTTTAACATATTTTCCTCACGTTTTAGCTTGGGCAACAGTACGCGTGATGAGGTAAGTTTTCAAAATGTTCGACTATACATTTTTTTAATTAGGATAACTTTATATATGTGGTATTGTGAAAGTAAACCGTAATCTTAAATTAAAATGTATAAGCCATCGGATCCGCGAATGTCGTCTTGTGTTAAGTATTTCGAAATTCGGTTGAATTTCTTTGTGTTTACACATTTTCTTAGCGCGCGATGGTCAATGTAGATTTGATGGTCAATATGCGGTAGTTTACTCTCTCTCCTCTTCAACTAAGCAATAACTCTCGTAACTACAACTATATATATAAATCATAATATATAGACCAGAGAAAACGCAATCTTCATATGAGGTTCGACTCTGACGCCATATTCATTCAGAACGTTGAATAAGGTTACTTATCTAAAGCATTTGGCCCCACAGACTTAGCCAAATTCCTTGCACTACTTTTACAATGGAATTTTTGGAAAATTTTGTTTGGCGTTTTCTTCACCTAAACGGTAGGATAGGTGCTAATGAGGATCTAATATGACTGTCGCCTGCCTTTATTGGCGAAAGCGCTTTTGGAAAAATAGATTGTTCCTTAAAATGCTTCAACATTTTGCTTGGAAGGGCTTTTACTCCTTGTTGGGCTGTTTAATCTCCGAATCGATATGAGTTAAGAAAATTGATCGCTTTGGAAACTGGATGAGCCTTAATAACCTTTCGCATTAAAACGATTCCTTTTATTTATATAAATTGTTTGTTAGCCATTCCTCGAGTGATTGGATTTATTACTAATTTGTGTAATCCCGCCAATCATTGGTTATGAAATAATTATTCATTACTTATTTGCGCGATAATTGTGTAAATCAAATATTAATTTCATTTCAAAATTTTTCGTGCCAAATAACTTCTTAATTTGTACTTGATGTGTGATGTGTTCTGTAGAGGTGTTGTTTCCAGTGTTTTTATATATGTCCTTTACAACTATCCGATAATTAAAAGATTTAATCTAACATTTCTCTCACACTGATTTTTCTTCATGGAATTCCAAAAAATTGTGAACTTAAGAATAATGCTCGAGATTTGAGGAAGGCCTTACAAAAGAAAAACGTCAGAGGCGGCTATCAAGGCAGCGGTAAGGGTGATGGTGGTGTGTGGACTTCAACGCCACGTAAAAGTAAAATACACTTTGATCAACGACGCTTGTTGGATCAATTGATAAGTTCTTCCCCATCCCCCTCCCCGTTGGCTATAGACCCACCAAAAATTATATTGAAAGAGCCGAAGAAAATGTCCTTCGATTTGATTTCTGGTGCGACACCGCTAAAAACGTTTGGGAAAATAACAAGCAATCCTCGGGAGTCAAGGTTCAAGCAGAATTCTAAATATATTAGAGCAAAACTCAACTATTCAAAATATCGTAATTCTTCTGCATTCAAATCGCGACTTTCGAAGCATTTGCAAAAGTTGTGTACGCCTACTAGCAGTGAAAGTACATCATCGGCTCCTGCAAGCGCTACTCCATATGAACAAACGAAACCGACGAATTATTTAGAAGCATGGAATGTGCGAATGGATGAAAAACTTCATTTTGAAAATCGCTTGAAACAATGTTCTAAACGTGAAAAAGGTATTCGACCTTCGATTTATTTGACTGGTAATATATTCGCTAAATATCGTCCAAAGCGTCGAGGCGAAAAACAGCAAGAACTGCAACGGCATAAGGCTCGTAATCAAAGGTTTGATGACTTCAACCGTTTTCGTAGATTAAGTTCAACATCCATCAATCAAACCGGCGAACATCATGCTACCATCAAAAATTTAACATATAATTTGAAGGAAAGCAACAATAACAAGCAACGCAGTAAGAAAGACTTTAAGAAAGATGTGACAAAAATGTCGCTACCTCAGCAGACGTATGCACATTACGACGGCGAATATTTATGCGCTACTGAAGATGAAGAAAAAGACGAAAATGAAATTGGCCGGGTTCTTTGCCCCAACGCATTGATAACTAGTCGAGATCTTGAAAATTTTGATCAGTTTGTTGCGATTCAGAACGGTGGACAATGTAAGCACCTTCTTCTGCAAGAGAAATCAGGCAGCCGTGGTAGTCGGCAGTTCGAAGAATTGTTAACACAAACCGTTTCTACAGCTCCCTTTAAGGTCAATAATTTACAATTTAAGAACCATGACACCTTTACGGCCGTAGATTCCGATTCCAATTCGGACGTGAGCCCTTCGATTTTCGACCACGAAACTAGCTGCGCCAGCATATCGACCACTGCGCCTCACTTAGCATCGACATTGCCCGAAACATTTACACGCACCATTTATGGCAGCCATATAATATATAATCACCGTTTACCACGGATTAATACAACATTTGCCCGGAAATCGTCAATTTATGTGAAGAATAAGAAGAATTCGTCCAAAAGCAATGATATCATATTGATAACCGATCAAACCATAACGCTTACCGATTTGTTCCAAATGTGGAATCAGATGGACAATCTAACAAAATTTATATTATGTTTTGCTGCATTGGCCTCGTTATTCGCCTTGGCCATTGTAACATCTCCGTTTCTTAACAAGCGATAATTTAAACATTGTTATGTTTGTACATGAATGAAAGCTTTTCTTATCTTTTTTGTTTTGTTTTGCTATTCCCTAACTTTTCCAATCCTTCTCACAGTTGAAAACAATATATCGAAGGGGGAAATTTCTTTACATGAGTAAAGGAAAACTTCAATTTTGATTTATTGGAAATTTTAGAAAGATTTTTATGCGGTGCAATAGGTCTTATGCCATTCCATTCAACGTTACATAAACTAACTGAAATTGCAAATAAAGAGTGGTCTATGTATACCCCGTATGGACCGTTCTCTCCTTCTAAAAGCTTTGCGCTCTTAGATACGAACTAATGCGTAAACAATAAGAAAAGTAATGCACGCAGCGAATAAACCGAAAGCCTCAACATATGTTGCTTCCGGGATTTCTATTCCCGTCGATATTAGAGCGCTTGCAGCTGGTTTAAATGCATTATAAGTATGTCTTTGCGCTTATAGTTAGAATATAGTTTTGTGCAATAATTCTTGTTATGCGGTATTAATAGCTCGTGTTCCTATAACGTCGCGTAATTTCTGAAAATTTCCCAGTTTTGTTTCTTCATATGTTCTGATACTCATACGCACTTACCCAGGCGGTCGAGTCAAATTGAAATCGAGATAAAGAGCTCATCTAATATATACTTGATCGGAAGCGAAAGGTCAGTTTTAAAGAAGAGGGCTTAGCTGCCAAAAAAGAACTACATTCCTAAGACAGTAACTGTAAAGGAATGTTTACAGAAATGCTTAATAAGGTCATCTATATAGTATTCAGTATATGAATGGAAATGATGAACACGTCGAGATTTTTGTAGTAATTCTGTTTGTAAAAGTCTCTTATTTGCAATTAATAAAAATTTATATAAATACATTCTGAGATTACCTACAAATCGTTATAAGAATGGTCCCGATCAGGTAAGTAGTAGTACTTCAAAAATAAATCCCCACTTTTATGAACATAACCTTAAGGAATGATGTGCGTGTGCCTTTTGGGCACAAATTTATTTATGACAAACATATCTGCACATTCGTTCTTGGGATGTATTTAACTAGTGTTCGAAGAAGTACCGGCGCAGCAGGCAACAATTTTGTTTTCTTTTTTGAAGAGAGTACTTGACTTTGATCCTTTAGGGGAACATAGAGGATCTTTTTTGGAAATATTGATTCAGAAATATGTAAGAACGTTATAGTGCGTCACAGCCAGCCATCCTACGATTAATTCATATAACAAGTTAAGCGATCCGATCCAAATCATTTTCAATAGTGCTTGTCCTTGACCCAAAACGTGCTGGTGTATCAAATTGCGACCTGTAGCTTGAGAACAAGAAAACAACACGGACGGAAAAGCTTAAATCGATTCAAAAAATGCTTTTGAATCGATCGATATAGGAAAAGGTACTGCATACATCCGCAGAGACTTAATGTACCCTTGTATCGCGAGTAGTGCAGGCTATAAAAACAGCGGAGATTGTAGTAAAAAATTTTTCATTTTTCGAAAAAAAAAAAAATCAAAATGCGCTATCAACTTTTATTCAGGAATTCTGAAGTCAATTGACTATAAACACTGTTGAATATCATTCGTGTTTGTCTCACTTGGAAACGATACAAAAAAAAAAAAAAAACACAAAAAGGTGGCACTGCTCCTAAGGTAGAGAGAAAACAAGCATAAGCTTTTTATACACATTTCTATTCTGGCTTTTGAAACGTGCTTAACTGCCTCTCCCTGTGAAGTGCTGCTCAGAATGGATTTATTTTCCATATATATATGTCAAGGCAAATGTATGACAAGTGCACTCCATTTCACGACGATGCTTATATTTGAATGGTCATCATTCATTCATATATCGCCCCTTATTTCGAGGAAGGTATATAAGATTTAGTTTTGATAAGCTTTGTTGCTAACTCTCCCTAGCAATTAGAGGTCGTTTAAAGGTTAATTTATCTTGATTTATATTGATTGGTATCATGAAGAATTTCCTAGTTGATGTACTGTTCGCCAATTGTATGTATGACGTATTTATCGATTTTATGTAATGGTACGCATCAGTAACATGATGCAAGGATAATTATGGTTGAGGTGTTTTTGATCCCCAATGCTCAAGAAGTCGCTCACCGACTCAGCAAATGGGCAGCAAGAAATTAATCTACTATTTTGAAGAGGGAGAGACATTACGATATCATTATCTGGAAAATCAGAGCAGATTACGGTTCGATGGCCTATATAGCTTATGAAAGAGTCTAAAAAATATATAAGAATTGGTTAAAACTTGTTCAAATTCTATTGAGGATAATTAAGGATAATAAGGTATATTTGTTTTGTAATGTTTATAATTTTTGTTTCTTATTCTCTATCTCTTTCTGTTTTTATCTTCTGTCTTTGCAGAATACGCCACCTAGAAGACGTCTCAGCAGTCTATTCAAAAGAAAATAAATTAAGATGATCTCTTCCTTCATGTGCTTAAAGTAGCCACACACTATTTATGCGAATTTGTTTATTTAATTTTGTTTACGCTCTTTACACAATTTAGAGAAAGAATGATTTCTTTTTTCTTTTCAATATGTCTTATATTCTACGTTGTTTGCCATATTTTTGCGTTTCTTGTTTTCTTGCGTTGTTTTGATTTTTTAAATTTAAATGTTGTTTTAAATTAAACAAAAAAAAAATATCTGTATATGCAGATACGTATATGTATATGAAATATTATTATATTATATATATATATATCTATATTATTCTTTAAAATATTAAACTACGTTTTATACGTTAATTACGACAAAAGGAAAACATGTAAAGTTATTAGTTTTAAACGAAACCCAAACACACTGTTTTTTCATGTCAAGTGATACAGCCACACAAAATGTTCACTCTTCTATCAATATATTACATCGCATCGTCGCCGCTGATCATCGGACTTAGGGAACTTGGCTAATTCTCCTTAAATAAACCTTAAGGAGGGGAAAGAATTCGTTGTAGAAGTCTGCAGTTGTCTGTTTGTTCGTCATATTACTCGTTAATTTAAGTGTTTGTCCGTATGTAAATGCTGGTCTTTTTTTTTTTGTTTTTTATTTTGCAAAATTTCCATTACGAATTCTCTCTCAACCTTATTATTATTATTTTCATTATTATTGCAAACTTGTTTGCACCACTAGCAGCGCGTGTCTTAAGAAGATACGCTAGCGCATTGTTGTTATGCACTTAGTTTTGCAAATTATATAATGACTGCATATGTGTGACGGCTTATGTGCACCTGGATATGTTAATGAAGAAGTACAAGTACTGCAAGAAAAATAGTTTTTTTTTACATTCGTTCCAGTCGAAGAGAAAGATACTGCAGATTTGTCATCACGTTTGTATCACATACAAGTGCGTAGTGCTGACCAGCATAAGTTTCCAACGCAGTTGTTTATTGCGTTGAAACACGTTGTTAAAGTCGCTGACGCCGATGGTAGAATCTTTAAACTTTTACACAAATGTAGAGCACCTACAAATACGTATATAATTGTTCACTAAGCAATTCAAGGCCAAGACTAGACGAATCGCAGTCAGTTAGTTTTTCCCATACGTACAGTAATTGAGGAAGCTGTTCGCCCGACAACACTTATCGCTTAAACTCAGTGCATCGGCATAGGTCTATATTTTGTTAAATGTGGACGTGTATCAGTTCATAGATGAGAAGCATTTCCACCCTGACACTGTGCTCATAGTTTCTTATCCATTATGAGCTTACTTTTGGACGGCTTTCGACTTTCCACTTTAAGTGATATTCGCCCTCCAGCTTTGTGTACAGAATTTCAAGTTAAAACCTGCATGGTTGTGGACACCATAACTTTCAGATCATTCATTCGCTTTTTGTTATCAAGGGCTTTCGAATGGCGACAAATAGTGGAGCGGAGGAACGGATTCGAACGGATTCGAACGGATATATATAAACACTTTGGGAAATCGTGCCCGATTAGGGCAATAAGAATATGTGCGTTATTTATATATATGCGTTTGAGACAGTAGTTTAAAATTCGTCTCAAATCGAGTGCATGTGGATCGTTTATTTTATATTTCAATTGCGATTTTGAAAAATAATATAAACGTAATTTTGAGAAGTTTTTTAACGAAATAAAATAAAAATAAGCAATCAAGTATTACGTTGTTATAGAAACGTGTTGAATACGCATAAGCCATTTCTTCTAGCATTTTACAAAAAAAATTAATGTGCGGGTGGTTTTTTTTTTAAGAAAGTCGGAGGTATAAATCTTTAAAACATACTGCCGGCCCTTAACCAGCAGCGCACACGATCCGCCATCCCTGACGTCCAGACGTCTACGTACTAAAACTATTCCCTAAACTTATGCAGGCATAAGGAAGCACTTACTATGCTCGAACTTTGAAAGCATTTTTAAAGTTGCTTTGAACGTTAAGCGGTGCGCTGGCGCTCAGTGTAGTCGAAGATTTTAGCAATGATGAAGAGCATTGCCCTAATTGAATTTGCATAGAAGCGCGTTAGCGAAGGTGTCGGCGCTTCTATCAACGCATTCATTTATTTTTCTCTGGCCAGGCACGAGTCCATTGCTTACGAACATTTCGTGGTCAGGAGCTACGCATTTACGGATCAAAATTTTATTTTTTCACTAGAGATCATGCACTCTGTATCCATCCATTTATCCCCTATATGTCGCAATAAGTAAAAAAAAAATACATTAAAGGAAAGTTTCTTTTTTAATTTAAGGTTTAAGCTTTTCTATCCGCATGACTCGCCAAGTAGGCAAAGAATCTCGACTAATTACTCAATGGTCAAGGGCTCGAATCTCAAGTGCGGCAGAGTTTTCAATAAAGCCGATAATCTTAGATGCTAGCACTTTAAGGCTCAGAATTTAAGTCTTAGAATTTATTTCTCTGACTAAAATAATAATAATAATAATAATAATAATAATAAGATTTTCTAATAAATTCAAAATCTAAAAGCTTTAGAAAACCTTTTATTTAAAAAAATTGTTTTTGCGTTTTGATGTCAAGCTGTACAAAATTTTGCTGAACATGATTATAAGTATAAGGGACGTTTCCAAGTATAGATGCTCTTGGTAAGCGAAAGATTCTGGTGTCCCTTGCAGCATGTACGTCTGTCTGCCTGATGGAATTTATATTGGAAGCTAAAGCTTATTCGAAGTGAGAAAATGGATGAGGCTTGCGGACAGTATGCGAAGAAAAACTTGAAAACTATAAAATTGTTGAGTTAAAGCTCGGCACAGATAGTAAACTCCTGAACGGGTGTACGAGTTTCAATGATGGAGCTGTGAAATATTTCCCACGGCTGTATAGTAAATCAGTCAAAACACAGTGGCGATCGATTAAAGTTGGCAAGTTTTAAACGAAATTCACGATTAGCAATGATTTCCATCAGTTACGGTAAGTGGAAGAAGGTAAAATTTACGGCGTATCCGTTACGAAAGGATAGATATTAAATCGATAGCTTGTTTCACTTATTGCATTTAGAAGAAGAGCTCCGAGAACAATTTTTAGTTACATTTATATGTCCGTCGGTCCTACGTCTATTGCCAATCTGTTGCACTAATTGCCATAGAAAGACGAAGTACTGCAGATACTTTTTTGATTAATTCGCATAGATCAAGTTTAAGAATAGATAGCTAGTCCTCTGATAAATAACTAAAGTGAACTGGAAAAGAAGGAAGTTCCAGTAGGCCAGGGCCAAAGTATGCGGTGACCGTCTGTTCGCCCAGCATATCGATACTTCAAATCAAACGATGCGATTTGATAACACATTCTGTAAATATTTATTTTCACAGAGTAAAATATTTACTGCACATATATATGAAGTTTTGGAATATTGTGAGCAGAGCTAGGGAGCAATATCGCTGGCTTTCGAATTTGACTTGCCTTGAGTAATAAGAAAAATACTAGAGAGTTTTGAAGTGGTAATCGTAAGGCTAAGAGACGTGGAGACGCACAGTTAGTTAGTACCGTCAGGTAGCGTACGAGAAAGTGAAATGAGTTAATTATATGAATATATAACCTAAACCCTTCTAAAGAGCCAAAATCTTGGGAGCTTGCGTATATTTTCATCAGTAATCCAAATTGCCTAAGTGATATAAAGCTAAACGATCGGAATAATTTTTATACAGAGCACGCGGGAGCTCTGGCGAATATCTAGGTAGCAGTGTCTCAATAGCTACAGTGCTAATGTCACCTTCCTCCTAAATGCTCAAGGGGTAACATAGTCTTGCGTTCGTTCCCAATGGAGTTGTTTTTCTATATCTATGTTACCTTATGTTATGTGGCGGTTTACTGTATAAATATATCCTTCCCGCCACTTACCGTCGTTGCAGGCCATAGTTCTCGACCTACAAGGAAAAAATTAGAAATTATAATCATCCATACGGACTTTAGAAAGCTTCGTTCAGAAAAAAAAGTAATATCGAATAGAAAATTTTTTTTTGCAAAAAAAATTACTCGAAAATTGTACATTTGAATGCGACCGGATTAAAGTTGAGAGAGCCAGTGGCACAGTTGCCCGAACAATACGATTTCGAGAGAAAAGCTTTAAAAGTTTTAAATTTTAAGATGTGATTGATTTTCCATTAACCTGCGCTACTTGCAGCATCGGCCGTATTAGCCGTAACTATTTCCACCGAGATGACAGGATTTTTCTTAAGGCATCAAATCGCTATAGCGGACTAAAAATGTTATCCTTTCCTTTAGAAGGGGGAAAGAGTAATCCGCTAACAATATTCGAGAAAGATATCAAGCACTTAAGTATCAAAAAAAAAAAAATCATTTCTTAGAAATATTAAGAAACGACAACCCACCGCCGTTCGCGTGAGTCATCTTTTATTAACAAAAAAATTGAAAGTACACTTAATCTACATATTACCAGCCGGAGAAGCTCGTCAAAATTTTCGCAACTATCGACGTTTATACGATTGGGGGCGAGTATTCAGACGAAAAAGTTTAATTTTTGACTTGAAAGAAAGGCATTCTCTTACTATTATTATTATTATTATTATTATTATTATTGTTATTAACTTAGACAGCGAATAAACTGCTAAGACTAAAACCTTAAAACTTTAGTTATCTAAGACGGCTGATGGTTTTATTGAAGGCTTTACCACACTTGGGACTTGACCCCACAACCTCCGAATCGTCAGTGGGACTTTAATAAATGTTATTTTAAAAGTAGTGCAAAAAATTCGTATAGGAAAATAATCAAAAAGAATGCACGATGTTTCATGGACCGTTTAGAAAAATCCCGATTCATTTGAATTCCGGCGCATTCGAAGTCTTGAACTCTGTTATATGTGTGGTTTTATTGAAATAAAATTATTATTTTTATTTTTAGTCTACTATCCTAGAACAATAAAACTGGTTTTTTATGTTGAATTATCCTCTTCTTCGTTCTCCTTCCTCCGAGATTTTATGCTCGGAAGTGCCTCCCTTGTTGCTGTACTGTCGAAAAAAGCCTAGCCCGTGTACACTGGTATATGTGTCTCGAAATGACGGGCAAAACGGCAACAGAGTAAAAGAAAAAAAAGTTCTGCGGCCGAATTCATTATCAATACGATGAAGCTGATTGGCTTGGGCTCTCCTTAAAGCTTTTCTTTATGAGCATTGCTTTTGAAAGAGAGACTGGCCAAGCTATTCGAGGCGCTCGGAAATTCCTGCGGTTGCACGATTATGTTCGGAAATTACGCCTTGTGGATCATTTCGCCCACCAATCATCTTTTCATGTCGTTTTCACAAAACTAGATGATCTTAATTCTTAAGGACGGTAACGTGGATACGAGATCGTTTGTTCATATCATTTTTATTGGTTGCTAAGGGCTCGTGAGGCAAGCTGATATCATTTACAACAAGAGGGCAGTTTTATGTCATATATTCGAAGTAATTTTTTTTTTTTTCAATTTATTTCAGGAAAAATCTTATAAAGATTTTGTCATCCTTAAAAACGTGATCATAAATCAACTAACACAGCGGTCCCAATAATATCAATTACATCAATAGTTATCTAATAAATAATTACTTAATGTTGGAATTATACAAAAATAAAAAAAAAATAAAATAAAATCTATTCTACTTAATGAAGAAAACGAAATGATGCGCATTTGAAATTTTATGCAGTAAACACCGTAAGGCATTTGATAACAGTTACAGATTAGTGACAAAAAATATATTTAAATTAAAATCAACAAATGAAAAGTTGACCAGATGTTTTCGTTGGCAAGGAGAGCGGGAAAGTGATGGAAAGAGCGAGAGGAAGGAAGTAAGAAAAGGTATGTAATGTGGACAAATAGAAATTTAAAACGAATACCGGTTAAGTAAGAATTTTGTATATTTTTCTCAACTAGATTTCTATGCAAATTAGTTGACAAAACCGCGGCACTAGCAACACCAGCAGCAGCAGCAGCAGCAGCAACAGCAGCAACAACGGTTGACAATAACAAACACCAACGCAAAATGATTTTATGAATATTATGAGGTAAAGATCGCAACTACCCTGTCTTCTCTGTGGGATCGCGATTGTACACTGAAATGGAAATTAATCAAAGAAAATTGACTTTACTCACACTTTTATACCGTAATATTAATAATGATAATAGTGATAACATTACAGGGACATAATTAAGCTCATTAAGGATATGAGGAAAATTTCGAATCCTATATGTGGTCACTTATATATGTATGGTCACTGTAACTTTCACATACATATATGTCTGAATATATTTTATATATATCAATAAATGTTTATATGTGTACATTTATTTATATATACATTATATATATGTGTTAATATTATAATTCTCGTTGGTATTAACGTGAAGTGCGTTGTGTTTGGTTATAATAAGGGACTTGTGAGTGCAAGGCAAGCCGAACACCGCTCGTGTCAACTGAATATACAAAACCGATAAAAACTCGATCGAAACCAGTGAGTAGATCAGTTCAACTTTAGGCAAGAGTTTAGATGCTGGTCGCTAATCAATAATTAAAACGCATGCAAAATTCAATTTATTAAATAAAACACAAAAAATATAAAATAAATTAAAACTAAGTGAAAATAAATTCAGTCAACAGATTATAAATAAATTCATTTATTTATTTTTTCTTTTTCTTAAATAAAATATCCTGCTTACACCAAATGCTCGTTTGGAACGATAATCAAGACACTAATTTTAAATTTTGCTGAAATTCAAATGCAATAATAACAACAACAACAACCCAATAGCGTTACCACCAAATTCATTTCATTTAAACCTGTCTTTATAAAGGTTTAATAAAAGAAACTTTTTTTTGCTTTTTATACGCAAAAAAAAAAAAAAGAAAACATTAAGTGCAACTTTTCCCTGTGATTTGCTTTTAAAAAAGAAGACAATTCTTTTAAGACTTTGTTCTTTTTTGTGTGATAATGGTTACAAGTGGTACGGAAAGCAACTTAATTGCCAATACAACAAATTCAGCGACATATCTATCCAATACCGTCAAGGGCCGAACATCATGGAACATCAAAACGACGACTTTGGCTAAAAAGACCATCAACCGTATACGCGGCATCGTGGAATCATTGAAAATCTCTCCAAATCCTGAAAAACCAATGATACCGCTTACTATTGGTAAGTTCTTGAGTCCATAAAGCGTCTAGGATAAGAAAAAATATAAAAAAACGGAAGAATGCTAAGTGAGAATAGAAGACCAATTCGAAGATGAAAGCTTTACTTGAATTCGTTGTTTAACTGTCTAAGAGACATAATGTAAAAATGCTTTTCTAAGTCAAGAATGATGAGTTGTTTTCTAAATATTTTCCTTTGGAGATGAGATGGGAGGAGAAAGAGGCGGTTAAACTTGTGAAAGGTATGGAATCATTTTGTATTCTATTGACGAAAGATGGCGTTCGCAATACCCAGCGTTATGTTTCCGATATCCTTGCTATGCATTAGGTCCGAATAGTGAGTGTCTGAGGAAACTATATTTATACATGCTACACTTTGATATTTCACACAATATATATAGTAATGGACCTATCAGTTTGCATGTTGGATATTCCACGCATTCACCGGCTCTGCGCCGGTTCCTTTCTTTAATGCTAAACGTTTCGAAAACATGTCGATTGGAATTTAATTTCAAATTGTTTCAAATGCTAAGCATGTGAAATTAATTTGAATAACTGTTTAATAAAATCCAGGTTGTGTTCAGCAACAACAATGCCAACGCCAAACAACCCCTTATTCAATAAGTTCGTAGGATGATATGTAAATATCATGAACGAATTGTCGGGGTGTCATGACATTTTGATACATTTCGTTTGAATGCTTGCATTATTGAAAATAACATATGGATTCATCAATAATTATCCCACGTCTGTATATCATCCTACGAGCTTATCGAGTGATGTGTCATGTTTAACGTAGCAATAACTTTTTTCGTAATTTCCCTTTGATTACGATATAGAAGTTATGACTCGTGTACTCCGGTTTACTAAAAGTCAATAATACGGGCTCTTACTTACTTACATACGATCCAAAACATCCACCTTACAAGTTTTTCATGAATAACTTCTTTGAAATTCGAAAATATTTTATATTGATTTTTTTAAAACGATTTATGTGCTCTTTTTGAATCCGCACATTTCTTAACCTCAACTTTTGAGATCGACTTCCCCCTTTCGTTTGTATTTATAAGATCTACAAATAGAGCATAAAGAGATTACATCTGTTTCTGTACTGTAAAGTTATGATTGGTCCAATTAAAATTAGTTTCCAATCTGATACATATTTGTGCCAAGTCTCGATGTCGATGTACATTTCTGACATTTGGAATCTTTTGGTTTCCTACATGTCCATAGAGTTATATATTCAATATACGAATCTTCGAATCTTGATAAGCTCCCTTCCATTCCGTTGGAAAATATCCAACATTTGTTGTAATTTCTTTTGACGTTTCTACTTCTCTAAGTTTACCAATTACTTCGAAGCTTCGACTGCTCTTGCAAGCTACTACCTGTGCTGTTATTGATACAGCAAATGCACCAATTTACCATTGAAGCAAGTTAGAAGAGCCCAATGCCTCGGGCGAAATGCTTTAACAGGATTCAATTGAGTTAGTAAAAAAGTCAAGTTATCAATCAAGGGGATCCTTATGAGAAAACAAAGAAGACGTTAACGTGGCCGTGCGCCACTTCACTTAATATAATTACTTGTGTAAAAACATTTCAAAATATGGCGTTATATGAGAAGTGCGCTCCGAGAAAGCGCTCCGATCCGAAGAATGCTCAATAGCGTGTGTCCTTGCGCCAAGACATGTCCGTGTGCCAAATATCATCAAAGTATCTCAAAAATTGCAAACTACCGGTTGAGCACAAAAATATACGGACAGCCAGGCTTAGAAACACTTTCTGAATCGATCTAAATTGGATAAAGTCTCAGGAATATTTCGAATGGAAAATCGCGGTTTTGCATTTTTTCACTGTTTGTGCGCTTCTTCGTGAACTTTTGCACAGCACAAACTTATATCACATATTTTTTAAAAATTTTGTAAATAGTAAATAACTCGATTATTTTTACATCCTAAAAAACTGAGTGAAGCAAATACGAGAAGCTCTCAAAATCATAATAAAAATTAAAGGCGGTGCTAATCATCTCAAGCATACCAAGAATCGTTCCTGTTTCTATTAACGTAACGAGACGTAGGGTCGTCATGTTAGTAGCCACACGAGTGCTTGTTCTTCTTTTTTTCTCTTTACTTTTATGGGTAAAAATTCGGTTAAAGGTTTCTTTATATGACGTCAGTCGCACTTTATCAAATCGAGAATATATACACTTTTTTACTTTTAGGTACACATACGCTTTCGTGTTCCTATACAGGTGTATATATACGAAAAAAAAAAAGATATATATATATATATATATATATATCCGAAGATGAGGTAATGTGAACAACTGTAATTTGATTTCGTTTCATCGTTTTTATCAGTTGATATTTTAACCACTAAGCTTTGTGTTTGTCAAATGCTTCAATAAATTTATTTTTCCTAATTAAAATATAATACTTGTACACTGTAGGAATAATTGATGTTTACATATATTCGAGTACAACATATTCGCGTACAAATTACTGCGATCCGTTTTTTTTTTTTTTGGTTAACGATGCGTTCATTGCAGAACAAAACGAATGAGGAGATTAACCAAATTATTGCCCATCGCTGGCTACTATTGCTTTTTCCCATCTCTTATGAAATTTTCAAGTTCCATTTCCTAAAAATGTCTTGCCTTTTGAGCCAATCCCCATAGAAAGAATACATAATTGAATTTGAACAAACAATAAGTCCTCAATTGAAACCCCTGTTACATGGAAAGAGCAGGCTTTGCTGATACAGCGGAGGTGGTAGGAGACTCTCAGTCAGAAATGTAAACATTTCCTGAGCGAGTTCCATTGCGTCAATTATTGCTGATAGTGATGGCTCCTAATTTACACAGCTTGGATTGCTTTTTATTTTGTCGGGTCGAACATTCCAAACTTTTGTACGATGCGATCCTTCATATTAAGTCCAATAAATGTCGTCATCGCCCGCTGTAAATCAATTCTTCGTTACATCCAAAATTTGATCAAGCTATTCATCGCTACGTGACAACAAGCGTGCACGTTGATTACGAACTGAACCAAAAATGCTATCATTAATAGATATGCCAGATATGTGTAGCACAACTACCGGGTTTGCCTGGAATGAAGAATGATCACAAAATTCGAGTATTCTCCGTAGTAGACCCTGCCACTAACACATGTGTGGGCATAAGCCGACCGACTTCTGATCACGGTATTCCTCCAATTTTATTTTATTGCTGTATGCCTAAGTTTCTAGAAGACATAATCGAAATTAGAATAAAATACAATTTTTTTTCGGATTCGGAAAATCGTGTTATTTCAAACTCGTGTAAAAGCCGAGCTGTGTCTATATAACATATTGCAATAAAGTCGTGCTTGCATCGCCATAGGGATTTCATATGCACCTGCTGCATCATCACCCTAGATATCAAGGCAGTTTTCTTTTACATACTACTATGTCACTAGCGACACTCTAACTACTTAGTTGGGAATCAGCTCTTAATGGTTGTATTGTATCAAAGAAAGTATTTGTGTGTTGAATTAAGAAAACTATGGTATATAGGCCTGAAATATATTTTGCGAAGACAGCCGTGCGAAATAAATACGCTACGCGCCTTGTGCAACACCTCATGGACGATGCGAAAAATTGCATAAAATACATTAAATAACACACCATACTAACTACAGTTAAGTTATTCCTACAATATATAACTTTTTTTTTAGTAAGCAAAATATCCTTGTAGGCCTATAGAATATTTATTGAAGCGTTTGCCGAACTAGAATCCTCCAATGTGAAGTAATAAAAGCAATGAAACGAAATCAAATTAGTTTTCATATGCGTCACCGAAGGATAAGGACGGAAACTTTAGAGACCCTATAAAGTATATGTATATTCTTGATCAGTATCAAATTCTGAATCGATTTAAGCATGTCCGTCTGGCTGTCAGTCCGTCTGCGTAAGTATTCTTCTGGCCGCAAAAATGAAGCTATCCCCATCAAATTTAGCAAAAGCATTTGAAGTTCTTGCCCGCAGATAAGTATTGAAAATGGGCTAAATCGATCGGAAGACACGCCTACATTACTACGCAAAGTGAGGATAATTCGGTTCTTCAAAAGAAATAAAAAAATTGTTTTTGCTTTATTACTCATGAACTACTGCAAATCAATCTATAAAAATTTGAACTTATATTCTATGGGCAATGCTGTAGTACTTCTACAAAAATTGAAACAATTTGGAAACGCCTACTCAATTTTATATTTAGTCATATTTTCATTTTTTTTTTCCAAACTTTTATATAAAGCACAGCAACAAGCAAACTTCGGACACCGCATTAAGCATATAAATTGTTGGCTAGTTTCAGATTCGGAGCACACCTTAGCGTGTCTGTCTGTCTGTCTGTCTGTCCGTCTTCGCAACTGTGTAGTATCTTCCGTAAAAATAAACATATGGCACACAAACTTGCAAAAGACAGCACCCTTACGGCTATGTAACAGAAACTGTGAACACCTCTGCTTCGTGTTTTATGATTGTTACTCATAAAGTACAGCGTATAAATTACACCGTATAAATTTCGACTTTTATTCTGAAAATAATACAAAGGCCCGCGCACGTTCAATATTGTAGGATATGAAAATTTAGGTGTTTTTCCCTATTTCTAGGGTCACGGTGACCGGTATAAAAGATTCGGCCACGACCGAACATAAATTTTTTGTTTGTTCTTTTTATTTTGGGTAGATATACACACATATTTACACCATAGTGTGTTTAATTGATACAATGTGACGTCATATCGAGAAACCATCATTAGAATTTGTTCCAAGCAAATAATGAGAATAAAAGAGCGAGCCGTTAAATTGCTGTTACCGTAACAGCCCTATTTCTGTCGCGCTAACATAGGCACCAAAATACTGTTTACCTCTCAACCTTACTTATCTACAGTGTGGAAAACAACACATATTTACTATATGGAAATACTCACAGCGGTTGCGTTAAAAGTTCGAGTCAACTCGTTATATTTCGATCCGTAGCTTTTTGTCGTACACAATAAGCAATGCTATGAAGGCTACGAAGAGCCCATCAACGGACTTTAACGATGAGGGCTTTTCAAGTAATTTTAATCTGCATAAGTGAAACCCATAAATCAAAAATTTCCCTTTGACTCGAAATCTGGACAACTGATGAAGCAGTTTAATGGACGGACATAAGAAAAAAAATGGTTAAATGAGTTTAAATAATAATTAGATGAGATGATTTGGATCGTAACTGACTATCCAGAAAGAATTCACTTAAGAATTCAAAGCAGGGAAGGAACAGGATCGATACTTTAGCGAATGTGTGTGATGTGTCTATGTGACTATTAGAAACTACTATACAAGTTATTGCGCAATGAGTCCACGAAAATCGAAGGGTATAATAATATTTAAGTGGAACTAAACTTATCTACATACATACTCTTAATTCTAAAAACTCGGTACATTCAAAACTGATCTGTTCCTTTTCCTGACTTATCTTACTTACTATATCTTTTTATTTGTCTTCTCTAATCTTATAATGGCTCAATCTTAGGGCGTCTTTGGAATGCCTACAAATGTGCACTTTTGAAAGTACATATATATATTTATATATATATATACATATGGATGTACATATACAAAGAGATATAACTTCGTGTAATCGCGTTCATTTCAACCGGCTTGCCAAGACTGGTGTGTAGCATGCGAAAAAGTCTGCTCGCAAATCTTTCTTTTATTTTTATTGTAAAAACACAAAAGCATCCCATCCATCGTTAGCGTTTTTTCGATTATATTCTTGAAGGTGTCTCCTGGAATATCCATCGGAGCCAATGTACTCTTAATTAAATATTGTTTAATATAAAGTTTTCAGATTTTTTCAACGCTTCGATTAAATAACAAAAAACTGAATGTTTTTTATACGAATCCAGTTTATTTTATGACTGTAGTTATTATTATTAACAGTGGTTTGAATGGCATGGGAAGAAAGCTTTAGGCAAACGCTTTTACATATAGTTAATAAATAACACACCTTCTAATTTCCACCAATCAGCAAAGAACGTACATACACACAGAGACAAAGACGAAGACGAAGACGGAGAGCGAGAGAGATTGATCTATGGCAATGAACACATCTGCGCTCTTGTACACATTTCAATATCTTTAAAAGTTAAAGATTTCGAATTTAAGAAATATATATATATATATATATATATATATATATATATATATATATATATATATGAAAGAGTGAAAAGAGCGAGAAGAAACACATACTTCAATTAATGAAAACTGATTATTGCTGGCACTGTTCTTGTCCATGGTACATGAGAATGTTGCTTAAAGCTCGCCATAAGACGTACTTTTATTATTAATTTTTACCACTTGCATAAAAAATAAATATTAAAAAGAAAGAAAGAACAACAACAACCGCGACAATATTATTTGTTTAGAGAATTGTGCATTTGCATAAAATGTTGTTTCACCTGTTGTCACTAAAATCGTACGATTGCGTTCGCATATGATATCTTATAAAAGCCGGTTACTTGTTTTTTCTTTTATTATTTTTTTTACTCGTTTTTTGTTGTTGTTTTGTTGGCTTAAGATTTAATATAAAATCGATAATGTGCGCAGTTGAAACAACATTTAGCCCTTAAACCATCTTACGTTTCAAATGTCTGTCGTTATATAATATAGTTATAAAGATTGAAATTTCAAATAATTTACTTCATAAAATGACCAAACTAATGCGCGCATGTGTATGTATCTAAATTAATTGCTTGAATATATTTTAGGTTTCATTTCATTTTTATTAGTTTTAATAAATCTTTAATTAATTAGTAAATTCATTAACTTTTAGTAAACAGATCATTGCTTGAGAAACGCGTCCTGTGTGTCAGCGTGACACACTATGTGTGTGTGTGTGTGTGTGTTTATGTGTGTTATAAGAATACAAGTAGCTATAAATCAATCCGTCTGGCTTTGTTGTTCTTCTTTTATTAAATTTAATTCATTCATTACTTGTATCGATTTTTGTTTAATAATTTTCTTAAATACTTTAGGTGATCCCACTACATTCGGAAATCTTAAGGCCTCGTCAGAGACTATGAAGGCTGTTATGGAGGCTGTGGAGAGTGGCAAATACAATGGCTATGCTCATAGTCAGGGTCATGAGGCCGCTCGTCGTGCCATTGCTAAATATAGTGCTCATCAGAGCTCGGAAGAAATCAAGACAGAAAATATTTTCATTACTAGCGGTTGTTCATCGGCCCTGGAATATTGCATATTAGCTTTAGCAGAACGTGGACAGAATGTTCTATTACCACGTCCTGGTTTCTGTTTGTATCAGACTTTAGTCGAAGGCCTAAACATTGAGGTTCGTTATTATGATTTGTTGCCTGAGAAGCAATGGCAAGCCGATCTTCAGCAATTGGAATCAATGATTGACGATAATACGGCCGCTTTATTAATAAATAATCCTAGCAATCCGTGTGGTAGTGTATTTAGCAAAGAACACTTAGAAAATATATTAAACATCTGCGAGAAATACTATCTACCTATAATAGCCGACGAGGTATGCTAACTAGATTGACTATTATTTGTGTGCTTTTGTTTTTGGGTTTTATTTTATTCACATTATTATTTTTTATTACTTTTTATAGATTTATGAGCATTTCGTATTTCCCGGTTCGCAGCACATAGCGGTTAGCAGCTTGTCTCGTAACGTGCCGGTACTTTCATGTGGCGGCTTAACAAAACGCTTCTTAGTGCCCGGGTGGCGTACTGGTTGGATTATTGTACATGACCGTGGAAATCGCTTAGTCGAAGTGACTGCCGGTCTACGTAACATGTGTTGTCGTATTTTAGGTTCGAATACTTTAATTCAAGGTGCCATACCTGCTATACTAGAGAACACTCCGCAGATCTATTTCGATGAGATTATAGATGTTTTACATGAAAATGCTAAGCTTACGTACAATATGCTAAAGCAAATACGCGGTCTTAATCCTATTATGCCTAATGGGGCCATGTATATGATGGTTGGTGTGAATATTGATCAATTTCCTGAATTCAAAGATGATTTACATTTCGTTCAGGAAATGGTTAATGAACAGAGTGTCTTTTGTTTGCCAGGCAGCTGCTTTGAGTATCCGAACTACATGCGCATTGTGCTAACAGTGCCTCGTGAAATGCTCGAGGAGGCTTGTTCACGCATAACTCAATTTTGCGAAGCTCACTACAAAGTGGACAACAGCATCATTGAAAGCAACTTATTAAACGAAACGTACTGAGTTGAGCGCAAACGAATGTTATTATTTGTAGTGTAGCGTATAGCGTGTGTAGATATATTTTCTTTTTTCTTCTAACTTTTATTTCACGCATTTATTATCATTGTAGTCGCCTGGTCAATAATTTCATTTAAGATCACTTAATATGAAATTTAAAATAAATTCTAAAAATTAATTTTTTTAATGTTCACTTTTATGCCTACCAGGTAGCGTGCGCGACTTGGGAAGTCGGTAAATGTAAGCCAGCGCTGGTACTTGTCTTTCCTTCAGCTAATTAAAACAAGTATTCGACGGCAAACGCAACTTGTCTATTAAACGTAAGCGTTTAATAGCCTAACTGTAGCCCTGTTCCGTTGGCGGCCATTTAAACGTTTACGCTTTCGTTCCCATTCTCTTAAAACATCCTCCATATGACTTGACATTACAATTTAAATGTGTGCACATTTGCGGAGAAAACAAAAAAAGAAAAAAACCAAAGATGAGGTAACGTGAGCAATTGCAATTTGATTTCGTTTCATCGTTTTTATCGCCTCAATAAATTTATTTTTATAGTTAAAAAAGTTATACTGTAGGAAATGATTGATATTTATTTAATATCGTATATTTATTTGCATGCACACATATTTCAAATATTTTATAAAAATTTTCTACGCCTCACTGCAAGTTTTGCACATAGCGCGTTACCAATTTATTTCACACGCCTCGTCCCCCGGCACATATTACAGACGTACGCACCATAATTGTCTTAATTCAAATGTGAAACAAATGTAATAAAATACACAAAATAATTGTGATATCAGATGTTCACTCTTAATTTCAATCTTAATTTTCGCCACTTGGATCGTATTTTACTTTTCCGAACCGGCATACTCCGACACGAGGCAAGAATTTCAAATTCCCGCGCTTTCAAACAAGACGCTTGCCGTTGAGTTCAGTAAATGACGTCTTTGTTCAATGCAATCACGGTTTGTGGTATATATGCATATTTGAGCGCGCGTGTGTGTGCATGTGCGACTTTATTTTAACCATATTTTCCTATTGATAACACTGAGTCACCTCTTCGTTCATTTGCATCGCCGTAGAGATCTCAAATGTACCTGCTTCGTCATCTATTGTCCGACGTCATGTATCGATATCCCGACCACTTACTTGGTGATGGGTTACTAACAATTATAACTCAGTAAGCCCTTCGGCGTTTATTGCTTGCACTATTTGTTATTCCTCAAAAGCTCCTTTTCCACTTGCACAGAAATATATATCCAGTAAAAGCGTATATATAAATTTTAATTGTAAATCGTTTCATTCAAAGGGCCCAGATTCGTAACCTAATCACTTTACTTTATTTTTAAATTGCAACTACAATTCTTTCCTCAATTCATTTTTTCCCCTCTTGGGTGCTCATCTATTGGCTAATGGTGTTTTTTGTGGCGAGTCGAAGTAGCTTTTACTAGTAATATATTTCTCTAAAAGTGAAAAAGAGGTTCTGTTGTGCAACTTTTACTGCCGATTATTGTTGTTTAATTGCGTTTTCGAGGAGGAGTTATTTGTGTATGGTCCCCACCTCAACATCTGACAGAGCTAGTGTATTTTGCAATGAATTTTTCGGCCGAAACCTACTTCAACACAAATATATTCCTAATTGCAATGGCAGGCTGCTCGATCTAGATCTATGCCTTGTCATTCCCCCGGAGACTGTTCTAAACTGCTGACCAACTTGCAGCTTACGTGAGAATCCGTATCATCCAGCAATTTGTTTGTGCTCTCATCACAAGCAGAATGGCCCATCGAATAACTCTTAACATGCTACATCCCACTTACAAATATACAACACGATTTTAATAAAACCAAGACTATAATGCTTAAATCTCATGTTCCGCACATTATGCCTGATTTTTCTGCTGGGAATATGGAAACTCCATTATCCTCGTTCTATAATGTATTAAACTTAGCTATTTCAGTATGCGCTCGAATTAGGCAGCGTATCCTTCGAAGCACTTGCCTGGCACGGTTCAACAAAGTAGTTAAATATTATAAAAATAGAAAAAAGAAAACCTCTTAGGAAATAATGTGAAAAGTGGTTCTGTGTACGACTCATTCGTTTACTCTACTTCAAGGCGTAGATTCATTTATCTCAACCACCGAAGTTACCGCAGATACCATCAAACGATAAAATTCTCGCTTCTTATTGATCCTCATTATTTTAATAAATTTGTAAACTCCATAAGAAGAATATCCTCAATCTCTTTTAATGACTCCGACTGATCCGGCGATATTGAAACGTCGAATCTCTTTACAAATCACAAACTCGTCTTCGATTCCGAATTTAATCATTTCAGAAAATTAGGTATTGCAAGGTTTATGGTCACTGAAACGTAGTTGCCCTTGGACTTGGATACTCAGATCATAGTTCGACGAGCTAACTGGTCTTCTCTGACATATGTAATCGTTCTTTGAAAACACAAATGTGGAAACAGACATCTCGTCAAGAACTATGAAAGCATTGCCAGTATTGAGTGGCTTATTTAAATTGTTTGAACAAATTGTTATTCAGCAATCGTCTTTCGCTATCAAACGTTATCTTTCCCCACTTCTCCATATGGCTTCCTAAAAGGGAACTTGAGGATTATGAATATCTTAGAGTTTACTTGCCATGTTTTCAAGGCTCTTCCTAGTGACTCTCACACGGATATTATAACATCAGTCCGCCGGCTTCCCTGCATACTTATCGAAATGGATAAGCTCTTGCCTCCACAATAGATCGCGTAGAGTTCTATTTAACTCTATAATCTCTGACGAATTCCCCGTGATATCAGGTGTCCCTCAAGACAGCCACTTACGACGTTTTCTGTTTGTCCTGCAAATCAATAATCCCCTTATGGTAATTACGTTCAACTACATCTTAATGTACTCTGATGATATTAAACTGTTTGTTTTTCCTTTACCTTGGAACCGTACTCGTATCTCCTTCAATCTGACTTAGATAACTTGATTACATGATGCTTAGTCAATTTTATGAGATTGAATTCAAAAGAAAGGTAAGAAGCTTTTATCCTTTCGCTACGGATTATTTCACCGATTCACAAAAGTTTGAAAATGCAGATTCGTTCAAGGTTTCATTCGGCCAAAACGCACATATTAATCCGCACACTTCTTTGAATTAAACTAGATCAGCGCTTTGTTTTACTCAACGATGCTTCAAAGGGTTTTACGTTCGAAAAAGACTATGCGCGAGCTAAATCAGACCAAAACCTGAGTGTGCGCTGTTGTATGGTCCCCATCCTATAGGTTCAATGAAATGCGACCAAAAGCAATCTCCGCTCTTTGCCCTTATTGCCAAATTGCGTTAGGACTCGCTTGATTCTTTGCCTCCTTATGAAAATAGATTGCTTTCGTTTGACTAATAGCCGCTTGCGAAACGTGGCCTTTCCTTCTTAATTAAGCTAATAAATGGTGTTATTGATTCCCACACTTACGTGGTGAGATAAACTTCAATGTTCCGGATCGTTTCTCTAGGAACTTTATTTTCATAAAACTAAGCTAATGTAGATAGCATAACGAGCTTTTCAACCTCTTTACAATCCTTTGCAAAAATCTAAATGAATTCTTTCAATCCTCTCAAATCAGCTCTCCTAAATTTGCCCGCTTTATCTATGTCGTATTAAAATTAACTTCTAATTTTGATATGTTCGTATGATTCGAAAATTGAACTGAATTTTTTCACTATTATCGGTTGCCAAGCTTTTGCATGTTTGCAATGTGGGCTTTGGCCCAACTAGCATTTAGGTGCACAGATTTTATTTCCTTATTTTTTCTCTTATTTATTTATACATGAATTTTGTTCTTATGGTTTTTTCCATATAGTTTTCTTTAAATCTTTTTAATAGTTATTAATTATATTATAGGTTAAGATTTATTTCTAAGAATCAATTGAATTCGCCTATTAATTTATTTTAGTTGAATTTCGTATGTAAATAAATATATAACCCGTGACAAATTAAAGATAAGTTAGAATTCAGTGTGATACTGAGGGAAAATATAGACAACAATTTTGAGAGTTTGTACAAAGACCAATTGTTTGTGATCAGGCAGCAATTGCCGTGAAGTTATTAAATTTTTTAACAAAAACCTCTGAACGGCAATTTCTGGAGCTTAAAGGAGCATGTATTCGCAAAATATACTATAGTCGCTTCGTTAAGTATGTAAAACCCAATTTCCCTCTTCAGATATTTTGTTAGGATATGCCAACAACTGCGCCTTGATATTATAGAAAGAATTTACAATTTTCACAACGATAACGTAATTTGAGAGCTTTTTTCAAAGCTCACGACGTCATGCTACAAAGCGAAGGAACAGATGTGGCTTTCACTAGTGGTCAAAGTCCGGGTCTTAAGCAAGACTACGCTCGTTGGTAATTAAACGAGCATAGCTTTGAATTGGAGTTCGATGCCAAAATGAAAGAAAACGCTTACGCAACTTCTACGGTTTAAGTATTAATATTACCACTTCTGAATTGGGTTATTGAAGTTGTGGGTTCTTAGTCCGAAGTTCATGCGTTTTCATTTCTGTTCTTAAGAGTAAGAATTGAAAACAAAGTAAATAACATCAGAAAACGGAAAATGTAAATGTAAACGGAAAATTACCAACACTCGCTTGTAGAATTACTGTCTGAAATTTATTTATTTTCCCAAGTGGAAATTTCGCCCTCCACACGGCCGTTTTTCTCCTGTCTTTTTTAGACAATAAAAATATTCTTCAAATCAATTCCAAAACTGAATGCCGTTTTTTTTTCTTCTTGACATCTACAGGGATGCCAATTTTTATTTCATTTTATTAATGTTCTTGAATTGTGGGTAGCTCTGACATTTTGAACCCGAGTCTTGAATACTTTTTTAACTTCACGAAAGTGAAAAGATTTATCCATTTTGTGATTCGATCTTAGCAACACTCAAAAAGAGAGGCTACGAAATTCCAAAGATTTCTGCGGCATTTTCAAAAATGAATGTATATTATCGAGCTTATAAACTCTTCTTCCGTATTTTTAAAATCCCGTACATATTCCACGAGCTGTAAGTATTAAGGTTAAACGATTTTCTTCTTTGTTTTTAGAGTCGTTCAAAAACATATCGAATATTATTTCTTTGCATAAAATGCTTTTCTTTAAGCTGTTGCAATGGCTTTCTCTTTTAAATATGACTTTTCATGTGAAAAATATTCCAACACTTTTGGCAAACCTTAAAAACTGAAACAATCTTGAAGAATATAACTACGATAGTAATCAGCCGAAGTATTTCCATTCTTTTTTTTCTTTGACTAGGGACGCTTTGGAGCTGTCAGGTTACTTTGTCTTCTTCTGGGAGTAGTCGAGTAGGTAAGAATCGCGACAAACAAGTCAAAGTTTACGGACTCAAAACTCAAGTGCAATAGCCTTTACTTTGGTCGTAGCCAGTGCTCAATCGATCAAGATGTAACAGTGACCGATTAGGCACAAACACACCAAGGTGCGTCCATCACCTCACTTATATCTTCTCCTTTCGTAACTTAACAATATTACACGAATAGGTGGCATTTCCTGAATGAGAAGAGATTACTTTCTCTTCTGAAAGGATAAATTGTCCGTGTCAAAATAGAAAAGACTCGGTGTTTGAAGACGGAGTATTTTACGTTATCTTTAATAAAGTCCGCGATTAAATTAAATTTCGTTAATACTCTTTCTTCTATCAACTTAGGTTGTTGTAGGGTGAATTGGTATTATTACTTTTTTTTTGCTTCTTCTTACCTTCATCACGTTTTTTATATCCCACATCCTTGAAACGTGAAACCCTTAAAAGAAACAATCAACATCTGTTGGCGTATTGCTTTCATACAACAGCTGCTTAGTTATTCTCACAGTACTCTTAAATACGAAGACAAAATGTAAACATTCGAAAATTCTAACAGATTTTGGGGTAAATAATTAAGAAAATGGCACGATTTTCGTTAGCTGTGCCAACATTTTGTGTTAGGAACTCATTGAAAATTTATCAGCAGCCGCAACGGCAAAAACACGTTAAACAAGATGCCGGCGAAAAGGAATTAAATGCCGCCAAGTATTGCATGGCATTAGTAGAGTAAGTGATTGAAGCATGATGGCGAAGAAGTTATGTAAAAGGGAATTAGAATAAAAAAAAATTATAGGAAAAATGATTACGAAAATTATTTGTGCACCTTACTGTTGGAAAAGGGTCAAAGACGACATGCGTTTGCATTAAGAGCTCTTAATGTCGAATTAGCAAAGTGTGGCGCAATGGTGAGTAGATTCAATATCGCAAATAGGGTAACTGCTTGTAACGCAACTAGTATGTAAACTTTCAGATCTCCGACCAACAACAACTTATTAAAATGCGTTTACAATTTTGGAGCGACTCAATAGACAAATGCTACGATTACCAAAAATCCTATGTGGCAGATCAGCCAGTATTAAGTGAACTTAAACATGTATACTTAAAGTACTTTCCAATAGTTTTTCTAATCAACAGAAAATTTTTATTATCCCTTAAATATTTAGACTTTGGACTCCAATAAATTAAATAAAGTTTATCTAAAACGCTTGGTAACAGCTAGAGATCGCGCGCCCAATCAACCATTTGAGACAGTGCAAGATATGGAGAATTACTCAGAGCAAACTTATTCTTCATTGTTGTACCTTCTCATAGAATTATGTGGTGTTAAAGATCTCCATGTAGATCATGCTGCTTCACACTTGGGAAAAGCTCAAGGCGTGGTTACGCTATTAAGAGCCGTTCCTTACACTAAGCGCGGACAAACACTAAATGTACCACAGGAGCTACTCATTAAAAATGGTGTCAGTGAAGAACGTTTCTTAAGGCACAAATCCGATGACAAAGGTGTTGAGGATTGTGTGTTTCAGATAGCGGCTGTAGCTCACCAACATTTGGAAAAGGTAAGGAAAGTAGCATTCTGCTTTTAATCTCATCCTCTTATGTCTACTTTTTCCAGGCTCGTTCTCTCGCTGACAAAGTGCCTAAACTGATACGTAAAATTTTTCTACCTTCCGTTAACGTGGAACGATATTTGGAACGCTTGAGAGCAGCGAATTTCAAGTAATTTTTTATTCAGATTAAATTCATAAAAAATAGACAAAACATAAAGAAAGAAATTCTCCTTTCTTTAGCATAACGCATAAAAGTTGCTTGCAAAGGGATTCAATGCTGCCATTGGCTTTGTATATGCATAATCTGCGCGGAAAATATTAAATAGGATCCAGATATTCTCGTGGCACAAAACGATAATTTTTAGATAATTCACGAAGAGCGTCGGCTATTATATAACATACTATATTATAAATTGCTCTGAAATGTGACAAAGTAATGATATAATGTGCAATGGTTATTGCGTGAATATATGCTTACAATTTATCGACATCATATGTACTCGTTTGGGAGCCTTTCTTCATAGTTGCGAAACCGTTTATAACTTCACTGTAGCTGAGATTTGTTGGGATTTTCGAAGTGTTGCGCATATAGTTCGACTTGGAGAGGTATTCCCAAAATAACTTCTCGAATATGGTAATGCATTGGGCATTCTTTTTATGCCCAGACTGTGTGCCTGGGCTCAATGTGTGCGCTGACTTCGTAAAAGGAACGAGCAACGGCACCGTAAATTTTTGTTGATCGGCTTCTGGCATTATAATAATTGGTTTTTCTTTCGGCAAATTAACCTTTATATCGATGTGAAGAAATACATGCTCCACGAAGCTATCTTGCCGCCATTTGGGATTGTCGATTGATTCGACTTCGGTCAATAATTGTTTGGCAATTTGAGTAGACTTGTCAAGTATGCGATGTACCTCCAAGATGGCGGGTATACGCTTAAAGTGCAATGGCTTATCGTAAGTCCTCACTGACACTATACATAAGCGTGAATGATGAGCTTTCAAGTTAAATTCACTTGGCTCAAAACTAAAACTAAAGTATCGGCTGATGACGTATCTGAAACAATTTGATTTCATACTGTTACTATTATATAAGACGAATTGACTTGCTAAGAACATACGGTTGCCACTTAAAGTCCATGCACTTTTGATTGTAATTATGCACGGCCACCATTAGAAACTGCTCTTCGTTCATTTCAGCATTAAACTCCAGTTTGTTCGGATAGATCACGTATAAGAAATCGGCGCAATCGTAATCATAGGTAGGAGCTTCCTTCTCGGGTTCCGGCTGTTTCAAAAAGCCTTTACAGCTAATCGGAACTTTATAACGCACATTATTGAAAGACAAACTTAATTCCAACTGAAGATAAAGGGGCCTTATAAATATATATAAAATAGCTTCTTTGCCTTATGTATTAATTACGTGATTTTCAAATTCGCTTGGTCGATATTCCACAATTAAAGGCCAAACGCTCAGTAACGGTACTACTAGATTTGGATTTATTAAACGGAAGCCGCGTTCGCGACCCTTAAACAATACTTGTATGCTTTGCATCGTTTTGTTGCAAATCCATATCGGCTGAGCGATTCGTTGAAAATCTTTAATATTAACGGGTATCAACTCATGGGTTAGTATACAATCTACGGGATCAAAGGCGACAACATTTATATGGAAATGCATGAGAATCCTGCGCGAATCCGAGGTCCTACAAGAGATAATTTATGAATCTTTTTTTTTATTTCTTATATACATTCATATAAGTTATCGGTAGATTACTTCATCTCAAATGTCAGCACATATGTGCCGAATAGATAGAAATAAGCAATTACGCTCATGGCCACCAAATCATCGGCATTCATAACAATCATCTCTTGTGTTATATTAACCAAATAACGATGCGGGCAATGATAGAGGTAACGAAATTGATTGAAGCCTACTCGTGTCTGTTTGAGGACACAATCGCAGTTTTTGATTCGCTTCAACTGTAACGTCAACTTCTCCTTACTCATATTTTTAAGCCAACAAACAATTTTCAATGGCTTGCTATTCAACTGACTAGTGGGTATAACAAAATTATGCTCAATGCATTGTTGTCTTCCCGCGAGTTTCGCATTGAACCTGTGTGGTAAGAATTTATATCAAAACTAAGAATTATATTATACGTACATTAAAATTACTTATCAACATCTAAATACTCCCAATAATAGACCTTTAACAAAGGCGGTCTGACAACGGTTATGTTCTCGATTTTAAACAGTTGGAAACTCGTCTTCTCGACTTCCGCTTTAGATTGCTTCGCATCCCCTTTCCCGCCTGATCATCCATTACTAGCAAATAAATACTTAAAAATTCACGGGTTAAATGAAAAAAGGAAATTTATTTTCATAGAAAAAAAGACGTGCTTGATTTGTTTGGTTTATATTATGTAAATGAAATTCAAATCAAAAAAAATTTTGAAATCAACTTCGGCGCTGGCTACATAACTAAAATTAAGGTTACAACGCAAAGTTTGTAGCACTTTATCAATTTTAACCGATAAAATGTGTCACGAATTCAATAACCCGGATGAAGTATTCATTCTGAAAATTGATTTGCGCAAGTTTCGAGGAATCTAAACGAGCGGTAAACCGAGAATATGTAATGCATCTGACATCAGCTGATCCAAGCATCGAAATATATTAAAAAAACTTATCGCACTATGAAGAACAAGTTTGGGGATCGCAATAGTCACTGCAACGGATGCTACGTTGATGGGAAAAACTTTCTTGAGCTTGACTATAGTTTCAATGATCCTGCAAGTGAATACTTTTCCAAATTATATGTGCTTGCAAGGGCATACAAAACGCCAAACAAGCAAACTAATGAATCTAATAGAAAAAAGACTCTTTAAAAACTTCATATCCATCTCCAGAAAACAATTGGACATTTTTCGTTGTAAGTAGTTATATAATAAATGTATTATTTCTAAAGACATACACGGCAGAGTGTAGTCCTTTCGGTGAGAAATGTTATTTTGCGAGTAATAAATAGTAAAAATACTTTCAAACTCTTATCATTTCGTGCGTTCCTGCTTTAGCTGGTGATCTTTTAGATTCTGATATTATGTCTACTGAGGCAAATAGTGCGTATTAAGCATAGTAGTTTTGATGGATTTTAAAGAGTTCGAGATTGGGATTAAGTGATATAGATCATTTAGATTTCTGCAAACGACTCCGAAATGATGGAACAGCTCATACTTATATTTGCATTGACTAAGCTTAACGAAGATAAAGTGTCTAGAGAACTGGACTTGTTAACTTATTTAAGAAGGAAACAGCAAACAGCAAAAATTGCTTTTGAACGGATTTAATTGGATCTACATAACACCTATATGAAGAAGACAATAAGACTTGGTCTTCTAATTAAGCATATATATAGCCTTTTGTAAATAAAAGATCCCTAGGCTCTTTGGACCACCCCGTAATGAAATCTAGCGCAGACCTAGCTTTATTTAAAGAGAGCACAATGTGCAAATTAAAACGTATCTTTCGTCGAATAGAACTTCAAATCGATGAATAAATCTGCGTTTTCCAACTTGTGCGAATCAATGAAACACTCAGCATTGAATGGCTACCTCCTTGAAAAAAAAAAGAGTCATGCATTTTTTTAGATTTCATTTCATAAAATTTAACGAGCATCATGTAACCAAATTATTTAAGTCAGTTTAAAGCGATTCCAAGGAGAAGGAACAAAATACTTTAACATCGTCAGCGTACATTAAGATTTGGCTGGATTTAGTCACCAAGGGGAGATCACTAAAGTATAAATGAAATAAAGTGGGTCCTAAGTGGCTGCCTTGATGGGCGCCTTGAGGGACATCACGGGAAATTCATCCAAAGTGATGAAGCTAAACAGAATTCTGAATAATCTGTTATGCAGATACGAGCTTATCCATTTCATTCACTGGAAAGAATAGCCAGAGCCCTAGCCTTTGAAGATTAGTATTAAAAATATGGCTAACTAAGTCAAACGCTTTGCTAAAACATGACAAATAAACTCTAGGAGATGCGTGATAGTAGATCGTTCTTTCTGAAAGCCATGCTGGAATGGAGAAATAGACTTTTCGACGACGCCACAAATGGATGTTTCTTATAAATGGAGTTATCCGCATTTGGGCGATGTAGCAGCAAGTTATGCCGGGGAATGTAGAAGCAAGCATAACTGTTTTTTTGCAATTTTCGGTCGAATGGCAATAAATTCAACGTCGGAAGGAGTAGAAAATTCAATTGAAAATGGATGGAACTGCAGCAGATATGGCAATTATGACACCACCACCAGTGCGATCCAATCGATCCTGTCTGAAAATTTGGAAAGAATTGTGGAAAAGTTTCGACGAATGTAAATCGGGCTAAAGCCAACTTTCAGTGAAGGCCAAACAAGAAAACTTAGTGCTCATTGAATTTAGGAAAGTAAAACGAATTTTTGAATTTAGGCCCCTAACATTTTGCTAAATTAAATGAATGAATTCGTTAATTCAGCATCCAACTGGCCACAATGATTTGTTTAGCAAAATTTCCATATATTCAGTCGAAAATAATACCTTAAAAGGCGAGATAGCTCTAGGTTGAGATGGAGGCAAATAGAAAATGGTTACACGTTTCAAATTGACGGATGGGACTTTTGCAGCCAGACAACTTTTTATGTTATTCAAAGAGATGTCAGGCGCCAGTCTTGACACGAATATTGCCTTTCTGGGGGGGTAGTGCCGACAAAGAGATGTCATCCCTATTACAAACAATAGGATTTGCAGGTATACAGTTCTGAGTTGGCGAGAATATAAAGGGGTGGCCACAGTTCCACGTGTAGCTCGTGCGACTTGCCCAGCATAATGACCTGCATTCTTACAAATTTGCTAAATCTTATATAATGTACGGAAAGCAGCAAGTTCACTACGTTCTTTTGAACATAGTTGTTGTAGCCTATCATCAGTTACACCGTAGAATATATTTATATTCAACGTTGCAAAATTCCGTATAACCCGCTAAACATGCAATTTCTCTTTCCGCGTACAGAGTTGCTAAAGTTTTATTGCTAACTCTGATAATCTCGAGAAAAACTTAAAAAGGTGAAATTATGTTATCAGGGAAAGCCTGAATCATGCAAATTGGTTTTGTTGCATTTTTTGATGAATAGTGAAAAGAGTTGGGGAGCGCAGATAAAAGCGGATTAGTTAAGTTACGCGACGGCGGTGGCATGTTTTATTTTGTATAGTTTTTTACTCATGAGTAAAAATGATAAAGCAATAAAACTTTATTGGTTTTGCTTTCTAAATTTGATTAAAAAGATTGCAAACACGGAGTGCGTGACAACGGTCTGAAGAAAATATTATCGACATAAAAAAAAGACGCGCAAATTATTTTCTCAGCATTGTGAAAGAACGGTAATAACAAAAACTGTAAATGAGAGAGATCAAGATAGTAAAGAAGCAATCAAAATTAAAATAAGTTTTGGAAAAAATATAAAATTTGATTAAAATATAGAAAGCATACAATACGATAAGAAAGTGTCATAAAAGAAAATAAATTCCATTAAGAATACTTGTTCCCAACGAAAGTAAGAAAAGGATTACAATAAATAAAATTTTGGAATGCTTCTAAAAGGTAATCGATCATTATTAATTGATTTTTCTTCTATTATAAATATATTGTAATTAGGTATTTTTGCCTTTAAAGTCTTTTGACACTGCTTCACCCGCTCCTACAACGGTGGACAACGCCTCTTGTTAAAATATTTTTCTTACGTATTTTCTTTTATCTGTGTACAAGATAGACTGCGTCATCTTCCTAAGGAGAGAATACTTTTTTTTTTTTACGTGCATGCTTATATGTATGCATTGCTTTAGTGCAGAAATGATTTCCTTATTACTAATTACTTCATGACTAGCATTAGTTCTCGGTGTCAATGTAATCAGCTGTAGCTGTAATGAGATATTTTGGAGCACCAACGTTTTTATACTCTTGTATTCTTCGTACATATACCTAGTTGTGTTCTCTTATTCCATTTAATATTTTTCCTCCGTTTTTTTTTTTGTCATTGTCAAAATTATCACAAATTTTGTCTTCTTTCTATAATTATTTCAGTTTAAGAGAGTGTATGTTGATTTTTTTCACAATCTCTTAAACTGCACATCTTTCGGTTCATATTCATTACAAAAACGGTGTACATTAGTGCAGTCAGTTTGTTTTGTTATCAGTTGTTATTAAGAACATGTATTAGATCGTAAATCTTGACATTTTTTTTTTAAACCCATTTGCATTTTGTGGAATTGGAAACTATTTATTTTACATCAGCGCTCTCGGGCAACCACTCTTTCACTCTCTCCCACTCTCGTTCTCACTCTCTCGCTATTTCCACTCCTCTAATTTGCTCCCATTTCAGTATTTCTTTTTTACTATAGTTCTATTTTAGCTATGTTAATATTTCCTCTCACATACTTTCGTGATATACGATGAAGCTATTGGTAGTAACTAGCGCTATAGCATAAGCAACCCTAACTTCCGTTATTCTATTGCAAGAAATATTAGGGTGTTGTCCCCTTTTTTCTATCCCTATTTCTCTTATAATGTTCCTCAGTAATGCTTGCATCACTTTTATGATTAGCCCTGAAATTTAGGGATTTATTAACTTCGTTATATGATTTGTAACACCCTGAAATTAGATGCCCAATGAGTTATGTATGTATATGTTATCTAAAGTCAAAGTGAGGTTAAAACTTAATTAGGCCATTTACATGCATTCTGCTAATGAAATTTTCAAAAATATCTAAATTGGAGCTTGACACACTGTTTAATGTTCTTAATGGGTATAAACATTTTTGTACTCTACAACACTTGCAAGGTTATGTCAAATTTGTTGCGATGTACGTAAGTCCCAGAAGGGAGTTACAAATGTTTGTCTGTCCGATGTCCCACCTAGATATTTTTGTTTTCGAATTATACATTGAAAGCGTACGAGTTAGAAAGCATGCTGTTGCAAATGGATGGACTCGAACTATTCTTGCGGAAAATAGTATTTTGGCATACTGTATGAATGACGACATTTTGGATCAGATAGGACCATTTTTCAAGCCTTCGCAAGTTGGTATTGCAAATGGGCTAAATCAGGCGAATGACACGCCTACAGCGTGTTTCGTTTTGCTCATTACTTATGAACTACAGCAGATAAATCTACAAAAATTTCAGGGTTACATGGTGTAATATTTCATGACAAAAATAAGTGAAGAATCGTATTAAGGGTAGTGGTGTAGGATATGTACTCCGACTTGGCTTAATGTAACGTGTTAGCTCTTTATAAATATTTCCAAATTATTTATTTTCAAAGGATATTGTTTCGATATTTGACTTGACTATTTGACTATTTACTTCGGAACAACAGTGTTGAAAATGATCCCGATCCGGTCATTGATATCTTTATAGTTAATAATAAGAAAACTTCTACGGGGCGTATTTAATATAACAAATGTGATTCCTCCGCTTTTTGTTAGAACCCGCTTTTGTTAGAAGAAAAGTAAGAGTGGAACATGTCCCAGAGTGCCCAGAAAAAAAATAAGTGGGTTAAGTTGGTGGGTATCTTTTGTTTTTGTTTTTAGTTATTGTTTATCTTATTGGATGATAACATCAAATGTAAACGTTTTCATTGTAACCGGCAGCGCATTACTTTTTTGCATGTCCACCTCCGTAAGCTGCGAATACGTATTAATTTTTTCATCTACTTGCAAGATCAAAAAATATTTATCAGGAATTTTAGGTGAGTGAGCCCTGTCCTATAGTCATTGTCCGGCCCTCGGTTACAAAAGATGAGATTGATAATGAGACTTAATGTATATATTTTTTATTGATGGCTGGCTACTCATCATCTCATGTATCTACAACCACCTCTACATTGATCGAGAAACTGCACTTTTCCATTTATAGTAGGTACCGACCTAAAATTTGGCACGAATTTTTACCAATTCGAGCTGAAAATCCAGTGCGAAAATGGCCCTTCAGCAGAAATTATGAAGAACAAATATGTGGAGTTTTATTTTTATATTGCGATAAGATTTATTGAAGAAGAGAAAGCAAGGCTTTCTGAACGAAATCTTCTACTTTTTGATCTGAACTATTCGCATAATGAAGTCTAGCTTCTATTTAGGTATATATTTCTAGGACATGCTTAATCAAGATCCTTTTCTTTAGCCGATTGTGCCTCAGTTGCGTTCACTTCAAAAGATTTAAGCGAATTTTCCCACAACGAATGTGGCAGTCTAACCTCTATGATGGATTTTAGTTGTAAAGTTTCGACATTTTTCTCTTTTAATAGCGCTAGGTTTCAGATTATCATCTCCTACTTAAAAGCTTTAGTAGGTAATTTCGACAGTTTCGTGGCTATAGCCGCATTTTATCTAAATTTAATCATTTAACATACGGGTTTTGTCTGGTAGTCGGTAATCATACCTTTTAGTAACTTATCGACAGAGCTTTTTTTTTCATTGGCCTAATTAGGGTTGTTTTCAACAAGCGCTTTATCAAGCTATAAGTAGAGATCTTTGGAACGATGCTAGTTGTGCACGATTTAGGCTGAAGGGAATGATTTGTAATAAGAGTTGCTGTGTGAAACAAGTATTCTCTTGAGTTCTTAGGCGTACTGTGTGGTCATTTTGTGAAATAAGGGTTATTTTTTTGATAATAGGGAAGGCCCAAAATATAGACGCACATGATCCACATGTATTGTTTGAAACTGCTATTATGGAGTAATGTTAAATACTAGACCGTTTTCCTATGACATTTGTCGTGACAGAAATCTGCATAGATGTGCATGATCCAAATTTGGAAGTTTTTCACATATGTTTAACATAGCGAACATAGCGATACTTCTTCTTCCTTTCCTTTCATATAACGGCGTATCTTGTAAAGCGGTTGTATGTGAAAAACTACCACGTTAGTAAGTTAATTCGGAAAATGATTCCGAATCGATAGGAATAATAAAAGGCTGGTCTGTCGTAACTCCTTCTGGTTGTTATATATTCATTCAGTTCATACGCGTTCAAGAATCCAACTGTCAAATTTTACCACGCCTGGTAGCATTAAAACGCTATTAGAAACCGGAAAATGTTATTTTTTAATCTTTTCATTTTTGATGTAATTGTCTAATAGCTATGTTACCTAATGTTGACATTCTGTTTTATATGTAGTGAGTCATATAAAAGGGGTCCGCTGTCTTTTGAGCTTCTTTTTGTAGCTTGCTCTTTTTAAACGATTGCAAACTGTTGTGTGGTTGAGGTTTAGTGTCTCCACTATTTCCTGACGACTTGCGTGCCGATTCTGCTCCACCAGTTGCATCGCATAGCGTATTTCTTCAGATATTTCATTCATTTTCAAATCAATTTAACTTTTTACACGAGCAAACAATACGAAAACTATCTTCATAAAACATGTAATGCGAAACGGCACCTTTCGTTCGAGACAATCAAATGAGTGTCGCCCGATATATCACTGTTCCCGTTTCTTAGAAATAGGCATCAAAGGTGTCATCGTATATGGATATGCTCTTAATTGGCGTAAGATTCGGAGTCGACCTACATCCATTTTTGAATTGTTCACGATCGAGAATCTTGATATAGAAAGCCAAACATACAATCATCAATCAAAAACCTATAATTTACAACTTATATGCAGTATTGACCTATTGATCATCTAGAAGATGGGTGCGACTTAAATTTCTGGTAGGCAGACTGACACGACCGTAATTTTGTATTTTTTTTAATACTAACATTTAGGGCAAATCTATGTGGCTGTGGGATCGTCTGATAAAACAAAACCAAACGAAAAGAGAAAAATAATTATTAAAGAGTTCGTTTTGGTGGAACTCTTTTATGAAGCATTATATCGCAGCAGCAGTCCATTAAGGCAACACTTTTCCAAGTTCTCTAAAGAGCTACGAAGTAGAAGTTGCTTTACTTCAAAACATACGAGAAATGTTTTCACATAAATATGGAAAAAGATAAAGTAAACAAAATAGGATAATTAAGAAGGCTTTACTCGTCCTGGAACGAATTTCGGACACCTATTACTTAACGTGAATATACAAGGCACGTGTAGTGTATTATATTATAACAGTGCGTGCCGATGACTGCGGTGATTGCAATATTTTTCGGACCAAATACATGCAAAGGGTGGTCTTAAAATTGTCGTGCAACACATAACGCACGTTCGGGCACTCGATCAATGCAATCCGCGTAGAAAGAAAGTTTCATCATTTCTCGGTTAATATTTACGAACGGAAGCAACAGACGCATCTCTCGATCTACATGAAGAGGTAGATAGAAGGGACCAGGTACGATGAAATAAATGAACGTATCACTTGATGCGCATTTCGGGCCGTGGTACAAGCGAAATAACGAGTCTGGCGTGCTCATCTTTTTAGATGAGGGATACAAAAATGGCAGACAAAGTGCTTTAACATGAATTACGTTATGTAGCACATGTGTTATTTTTTACTATTTTCTTTTCGTTTTCCAACAAATGTTATTACACATGCTACTGCTCTTTACCTAAGAGCACCTTTATCTATGTTATATATGCATGTGTGAATATCTACATAAACATGCATCGTTACATACGTTCCTTAATGGATGTCTTCATAGACTCTGTTGACTTTGTGTGCGCTGTTGAAGTGTTGAAAAAATCTTTTAGGCTCATGTGCTTTTTTTCCATTTAAAGTTTACACTTGCAACCATGAATATGTGTACATGTAAGCAATTATTCTGTAGTTTACTGAACTTCAACATTGCGGAAGTAAACAAAACGTACTTACGAACACATGTATGCATGTATTCACATAAATGTGCGAGCGACTAGATGATAATACTTTAAAAATAAAAAGCAAAAAAAAAAAACAGAATAAACGGAATAATAATGAGAAATTTTTCAAACTGAATTAAAAATTAAACTGTAACTGGAACCTACTATTGTTATTGTTGTTGCTTTATTTCTTAAAGCACTCATACTGCGGGAATAATTAATTACAGGAAAGAAATATTAAAATAAAGGCAAACATATACTTTAAAATCTTTGTTGATTGCTTGCTTGCAAACAAAAAGAAAATTTAAATAAAAATATTTTTTTGCTCGAATTTAGAATTTCAAGCTCAGCTTAAGCCTAAAATTTTCGGTCAAATCAAAGCTTTAACCAAACATCATAAATAATGTCATTGTTCCGCATGTAGAGTGCATGACTTCCACCATCGTCGATATATCGATGAGCACTTTTCAATCCTCTGCCTAAAGAGAACACTAAATATTTGCTTTGTTTTGTAGGTACATTTTAAGGAACCGTAAAATTTCGAATCTGTTTAAACACGACCGCGTGTTAAGTTGAGAGAAACTCCTTAAGATGTGATAAAAAAAAAAAAAAATTAGTAAATCTGATGTGGTATTAGGCCTTTTTACAACGTTGGTAGTAAAGTTCTGACAGTTTTGTCCAAAGAAAATGAATGAATGAACGACTTCTTGTCCTGACGAGGAAAGCACTTTTAAATCCTTGTCAATACTTTGGATTCCAGCAAGGGAATGAAATACGGATTGCTTCCATTAAAACGCGTCAACGTCAAACGCATCTTTTGTAACTGCTTCAGTTTGTTTATACTTCGCAGCTGCTTATCTCAAAATCTGCAGTTCAATCAAAGAATCGTTCATTCATATATCGCAACAACTTTTAAAACTTATAGAAACTTTATCGATATTGCAATTTAGCTCGTGCGAATTTTACATAGCCTAGTCTCGTTTTCCAATCGATACGTCTCGACTAGCAAGTAAACTATCACGCGAAAAGAAAATGTATATTAACATTATATATAACATCATATATATATATATACATATATATATAGACACATTCATGAAGCTCCTGCGTCATTAAGATGAGGAGCACAAAGACTATTACAACTGCGTAGAAGTATGCTGGCGATGGCAAGAAATTATCAATTGGGCACGACGTCGGTTTTTTACAATGAAAGGAAGCATGCCAGACGGCTGCTGAAAGAACTGCATTATTGAAGTTCGTCCGTCATTCATATAATTCATTTGTTTTTTCTATAGTTTCTATACTTCACGCATACATGGACTTTATGTACATTATATACTTCATGCACTTGATATATATTATATATTTCGTTATTTACTAAATGACGAATCCTTATATACTGGATGGATCATTCTACATATTTTGAAAAGGTCAATACATTGGACTGCCGCATGGCCGAGTAAATGAGAGTCGTGACTACCAAATCGGTGTTTGTGGGTTAAAATCTGAGCGTAGTTTGACCATACTTAGGTATGGCGAGTGCTTAGTCGGCCGATCGAGCGCGCAACCACTAGGCTATGACCATTCGTTATCTCTTTCTCACTTCCTATACATATAGGTCACATTTTCTGAGTGCTAACAATTGCTAACAATAAAATAAATAATTGCGATTTTTAATTGTGCCCAACGTAATATAGAAAATTGATAGGATGAATAGGATCGTTTTTTAAGCGCCCTCCCACAGAAAATGTTTCTAAGACCATTAATCTTTACATGGCAACAACGTTAGTAGGAAATAGTGATTTCACATTTAATACATCACCCAGTAAGTTTGTAGGATACAGATGTAGGATGACTATCGACGAATCCATATGATTTTTGGATAGTACCAAGCTTCAAACGGAATGCGTCAAAATTTCATGACATTTATTGCACTGATGCAACGCGGAAGGTACAATTATCATCTTCCATCCATACATGTTGAGTTACACACATATATACAGTAAAATCCATCATCACGCCTTCTTTTTTAAACTGATTTCTATATCCACCACTGAAGGATGGATGGGTTATACTCATTTTGTCGTAATGTTTGCGGCACCCAAAAGGAAGCTCCATGGAGCCTATAAAGTGTACATATGTTATAGATATTCACCTGGTCACAAAAATTAAAATGCCGGCTTCCCATTTTTGTAGAAACGTTGGAAGTCATTGCATGCAGGTTGATATTGAAACAGAACCAAATCGATCAAAAAACACACCCACACTAAAGTGTAAACTGAACGAACCTCCGTTTCTCTAAACAAAAATTCGTGGGTTTGTGTTCATTACTCATAGATTATGAAAGATAGAAGGCCGAAATTTCCTAAATTTATTTTATGAAGGGCTGTTTATGTAAAAAAATCCACCGCCTTCACCTAATGTTATTAGCGATCAAATTTATATTTTTTTCACTTTTTTGAAGTTTCCTACTTAGCTTACAAGACAACAATAGAGAACGTCCAAAATTATTGTGTGCATCTCTCGCAGATCTTCTAACTCACAATATGTTAATTCGAAAGCAAGTATGGTGGACGCGGTGGATTCGCTTTTTTTTTAGCAGTACAATGAAATGAGTATCGAATCGAAGGACTTGAAGAACAGGATGCGACAAGTTATGTGTACTGATGATAAATTAGATGCGGCGAACGTCATAACGTGGTGGGCATTAGTTTTTCTTGTTAACAGACCTTTGGCCTCTCGTAAATATGGGAAATTTTATGAAATTGTCCGCATCGAAATCTCAGATTTCGTATTCACTCTAAGTTTTCCAAGAAAATGGCATTTGATAGCGTTCTAGGCACACGCCATGTGCTTATGTACAGTTTATTTTTTGCTGGTTACTGAAGCAAAATAACGCAAAATAACAGTCACGTTCGAGCAATGGCTCTGCGCGGCATTACAAATATTTGCGACCTAATCATTTCTATTTGTAATAATAAGCAAGTAACTAAGTAAGTCAGTAAGTGCGTAAGTAATAGTAAGTAAGTAAGTAATTTTTCTATTTTATTATTGGTGGATTATTCAAACACAATTTCAAGAACTTAGCTCTACGATGTCAATGCAAGGCAAATTGTTGGAAGAAATGAACAAAATAAGCGAACTATGCTCTGAAATAGAAAGTTCTGGAAGGGGAGATAGTGTATGTGATCTATTGGACACTGACTCTGAGTCTTCTGCTATGGATAATGGGGAAGAGAGGTTTGTGAATAGGTGTAGGGGACGAAAAAAAATGAAATTGATCCCTAATTCCGAAGACGAATTGGAAGAGAACGATCAGAATACTGAATCCTTGCTTCATCTTTTAAGCAAATATCATCCGCATGAGCTATTGATGGTTATTATTAATAGATTCGGTCGAAGTTGAATATAACTTCTTTCTGCTTGTTTTTCCTTTTTATTCCCATCACTGTAAGATGGGGGTATGTTCATTTCGTCTTTTTACCATAATAAATGTAACGCCCAAAAGGAAGTTTCAGAGGCCCTATAAAGTGTGTATACTCTTGCCCAGCGTGAAATCCTGAGTTGCTTTAGCCATGTCTATCCGTCTATGTGTCTGTGTGATGTATGTTGTTGGCACTCTCGTGGAGGTTTCTGCACGCAGATTCGTGTTTAAAATGGACCAAATTGCTCGGAGCAGAAGCGCGCAGTGGAGCGTGAACTAAACGCAGCTCAGTTTTTTCTAACTAAGTTTTTTTGGATTTCGTTATTCGAAAATTATTAAAGTAAGAAGGCTGAAACTCCTCCCATTTGCTTTACGAGACACTTTACTCCCTAGGTTCAACAATGAAGCTAATCGGCCGTGTCCGCACAAAGTTACGAGTAATTAAATTTAATTTTTTTTTTTTACTTTTTTGAGCTTTCATGCTTATAGGGTGTTTGAAACTCAAATGAAGATGTATTATCTGCCTAAAAATGGCTAAATTTTAAAATGAATATGGAAGACATCGCGATTAATTTTTTCCTAATAATACCAGCGATATGGGTATCAAATAAAAGAACTTGGCGAGTAGAATGCGCAAAGTGGTGTGCATAGTGGTGGGTATGCGAGATTCGGCCGTTGCCGAGTATAACTTTGTCACTAGTTTTTTTAGTTTGGCCGCAGTCTTTTCGATTTCTTTTACCAAACAGTCATAAGTGACATAACGAAGTGTGTCATCTGTTATGATTTCTCGTTTACAGAAAAGCATGCCGTTAATCGTCTGAATGAGCCGATTTAAAAGCGATCATTTACTGGTCCCTCCTACAATTTCAAAGCTTATATATTAATGAAATTTTGCTCCATTTCAAGTTTCAATCAAATGCAGTTTTTATCAATACACGGACGGTATATATATGACGTAATGATCAGTACTTATTGAAACCCTTTCTTGGTTTAGCCTAAGCTACTGGTGGTAAAAAAGTATTCAGAACAGGCCGAATATAGTTGCTTTACTGTCCCGCATTGAAATAGTGATATATTCAACAACTTGGTTGTTGGTTACTTAATAATAAAAAGATCTAAGATTTTATTATACACAAATAAGGAAAACTGTTTCCTACTTGATTTTCCTGTCGCTTGTACTCCAAGTCATAAAAAATGCGTGTTGTAAGTAGACAAAAGAGATATATGTATAATATATATATAGTTTGATTTAACTGTATGGGAGATTGCCTCAATACAAGTACATTTGTTTGTAGTTTGAAAATACCAAGCGTTCGAGACAAACCGAAAAAAGTAAAGCTTTTGCAATTGTTTCCTTTTTTTTTTTGTTTTTTTTGTTTTTTTTTTTTTTAAAAATTTAACAATTGAAAAACGTGTTTTTAATAGCTGTGAGCCACTTTGCCACTTTTTGTTTACATATATGCGCAACATTAACACACATTTTTAGCAAACATGCATGAACATGAACATGTATTCGCTTATAATATTAGTCACTAGTCTTAGCAACTCTCTGTGATCGTTTATCTGAAAATTTGCTAATCCATACGGTATCTTACCCAATATAATTTGTAGAAAGACATCCCTATACCGATGGCTTCTTTTCGTTGGGTTGTGTCGTTACATTCATAGTCCAAGGCTTAGTGTACGCTTTGGCGTGGACTAGAATTCATTTATAATCGTTGTTGCGGCAACTGAACAAATCAATGTGCAAACATCAAAGGGCCCCAGTACAAGTAGCGAAAAGAGAGATGTTTGGAAATACTGAACTCATTGGTTTTTTCGAAGAGAGCGCGTTGCTTACCTGTGGGCCACGCATGAACCATTATTAAGCTTTAAAATTTGGAACTTATTTTTTGTTATTGAAAATAAATCAATTCGTGTCTAATAACGGCGATATACGTATATATACGATATACAATATCGGCGAAGTTTGTTTCCGATGATTTGATTGTTGAAGACTACACACAGTAATTGATAGAGAGTATTGAGCTGTGTACTAGAGGAAATATGGTCCATATATGTTAAAAGATATCATAGATTCATGACGCTTCATCATGACTCGGTGATCTATTGCAAAGTCTGCCCCGGGAGTGGTAGTAGCATTGAATTGAAATTTGCCATTAGTCGTGTTCTGTCTACCAAATGTTTCTGCCGTCTCTTTAATACTTGCTTTGAACCGAAGTCTTATTTTACCATCGTATGTCTGCCTGAGCAGCGTTTTCCATTCTAGCAAAAGATATCATTATCTGTTTATATAACAAAATCTATGTCATCCATTTTAAGCCATAAATAAATAGTTGCCGGTCCATTTTATTTTCAATATCTATTGACTTCAATCGATTGGATGCTTTGAATTTTGAAAGAGCACTTCACAAACAAAGCCAAGGGAAACGTACATACCCATCTAGATTGCGAAAATGCGTTCCTGCTGCCTGTTCACCACCCAAAAATATCACAAATATGCTCGCGATAAGATCCAATCGCGATCGACCAACATAACTGAGTCCTATGATGAAAGGAAGTAGCGAAATTACGTAAGCATAAATCCGTGGTTAATGAAATGACAAAAGTCGCATATCCTTGTCTTCTTTTTCTTTTTTATTTGATGAATGTACAAAATCTTTTTATAGGAAAGTAGTGCGTTCAATGGAATTGAGTTTTTTGTCTTTCATGAATTCTCATAATTTTCTGTTTCGTAAAGCTTGAAAGAAATAATTTCAATAATTCTGTTCCTCGGTCGATTGAAACAAAAGGAGCTTGAAAATTAATTTGATAGAAAGGCGTAAAAATGGTTTGGTTGCTCGTGTATTTGGGACTTACAAAATTGATGGCCGCCCTTGTGATGGTAACCGTGATTCTAAATACGTAATGGAACGAGGATACATACATACAGATCAGATTAACAAATATCAGCGAATATCATCTCAAGATCATCCGTCTCCTATGACGCTTAGAAGGGGTCTTTTCCTCACTCTGTTTTTTATACACGTTCGTCGAAGTCTCTTTACGAAGTTATGTGATTGTCCGTGTGATGAGCAATTATTTTTGTAAATTCTATTGCTTTACACGGAATCAATAAATTAAGTTGAATTCAACGAAAGATGCAGGCTTTAAGATAAAGCTATTTGTGACTCGTTGGATTAAAAAATGAAAGCTCAGAGGAGAGAAACGTTGTAACATAACGTTAACAAATGACTCCAATTACAATATGTCGGCATATCTATCCTATTTATCCTCCATCGTCAAGTCTTATACAAACTTCAGACTACGTAGTAATTGTGGGCTGGTTCTTGGACTAGTTTGGCAGACGGGAGAGGTAGAAAAGAACGAGACAAAATTTACTCGAAGAAAGTTTCTGTTTTTTGTCAGTTTTCAAATTGTAATGAACGTGATTGCAACAAACGGGCATGGCCAGATCGATTCAGCTATCTATGTTGCGAGATAGCATAGAATTGATCTACCTGTCCGGTGTGTTTATATATCGACCGTCGAAGGATGTGAGAAGACTCGTTTCATCAAAGCATTTGCAACGCTTAGAAAGAAGTCTCACAGGCCCTAGGATTAATGTTAAAATACGTTGCCATCAATATCAAATCGGTCTAGGCTTGTCCGACCATGCGGTGGCTGTGAAAAATCTTCACCTAGTCGCCAACATTGAATTTTGTCGGAGTCAAATTTTGCAAAGCCATTACACCTTCTTACATGCAGATTAGTATTTGGAAATAGGCCAAGTTAGTAAAAACCGTAGGACCACGCGACTGCTTTCTGCATCTTTCGCACAATAGTTTCCAGAGCATCTGCACAAAAATTGTAAATCGATCATGCCCTCTCAGTGTTACGAATTATCGATCACAACCATAGATACACACTTTTCTTATTTGTTGAATTTTGTTATGCTTAGTCAACGACCGCAATCTAGCGAGTGCTATTTGTGCAAAACTGTGCAAAACGCATTCAGTTATTTACAATTATTGCTTACTCATGAACAAAGTTCTGCAAAACATATCAATTTTATAAGCAAAGCATATTACAATGACCGGCAGGCCGGCAGGGGGGACCTGCGACCGAGCGACCGTTGGGTAAACTGTTGAAAAACATAAAATAAACGTATTACCATAAATACCAAGATTTTTCAAACATCTTTAGATTTATCTTTAAATATAGCTGCCATTCAATCTGCCTGTCCTCTCCGTCCGTTTGTCGGCCTGACGTGTGCTGTTGGAAAGCTGAAAATAGGTATAATTTGTTCTTACTTGTTGGCTACAAATCAAGCTCGAAAATGGATGTAACCCGCGATCACACAATTACGATTATTGAGTAAGAAGAAGTGAGAAATATTGATGTGTATTTTTCAACATCAGCTTAAAGGCCTATCCCAATAAAAGTCAAATAGCCGTCACGCGTCTAATGAATCACAGATTCGCCCATTTATATATGTAACCTTGTTGCTTGCTTTATCTTGAAAAACAAAAAAAAGGAAGTAAGGCTGTTATATGCGGCTAAGATCGACCTTTGGATACTGTACACCACTTCCCGTAACACCGCTATTCATTCATTTTAGTGATAATACCCCAAAATCTGTGCACTACTTTTATGTAAAGGCATACTTTTTACAAAAGCACCCATATTAGAGGATGCCTAAAACGTCAACTGCCGTGACCCATATATAGCAAACTTAATTTACTTATTGAAGATGTTATTGTTTTTCAGTTGCTTCCGTCACAAAAAACTGCAAATTAAATTTGGTCGTTTTAGAAGGATTTGTGGATGACAATGATGAGGATCGCAGATGCTATATATGGTGTGATGCAAAAAATAGGGCTATGTGATCCAAATCCTCCACAGTTAATTTACTATGGATCCATTTTCAACATAAATTATTTAAAATTGTTCCCTTTTGGCATATAAGTGTTTAATACTTCATGGAAATCCTTGCGTGCGATGATGCAGTTTGGCTTTATATCGACAAATTGGATATTTTTGCCATCTAAAAATGTATTTTTTTTTACACCCTATATATGTTGGTGGGGTCCAGAAAATAGATCGACGTCGTCCAAACTCGACAAGGGTAGTTTTTATACCACACTGTTGCACTATGAAACACTGAAATTTAGTGCTTTTTATCATGTAAAGATTGAGTTTTCTTAGGAACGGTCCTATGACAGGGGGTCCAACAAATTGCCCAATCCGGTCTAAGTTTTTGACACCAAGTTACCAAGCCAAAATGCTATTACTCAGCGATTGTTTTTCGCAAAGTTCTGAAAATAGTAATGTGGTGGAAGAGTGGTCCCGTCCGGTCCGGTCCAAACCATACATTCCCAATAGTGTTTGTCCTTGCGCTGAACCGCTTCGCTATGTCAAATCTCTCCAAAATATCTTAAAAATTGCTAGCTGTAGGTTCAACACAACAATAAATCGTCAGGCATCAGACAGACTGACAGACTGACAGCCAGACAGCCAGACAGGCAGACCAGCTTATTCGGTCGCGGTACAGTGAAGGGCGGGTCTATCTCGAGTACTTCTGGATGTTGTTTACATCCGCAAAATTCAATAGTCTCTGTACCACAACTGGTGTAGGGTATAATAAGTAAATAAAACCTCAATCGGTCTCGGTACTGCCTGTCACACAAATGACAATAGCAGTAATATAAAATAAACAAACAAGCAAACAAACAACAAAATTTCTTATCTGTATCGTATTATTGGTGACGAGGCGGTTATTCATATTTTTTTATGCATGAGATTACTTATAGGTGTGTTCGCGCTTACACCCTTTGTGTAAGTATATGTAAGTATATAATTGCAATATGCATTTACTTGTGATGATTAATTGCAACTTAATGGCCAAGCTGTATATATTTTTTTAAAATTTTCTTCTTCTTTACGGTAAAGATAAATTAAGAGGCCATGTGCATCATAATAAGTGCATAATTATGATGCAGCATTTGTGTAAACAAAACATCTCAGAATTATTTATTTTAAATAAAAGTTGAAATGGAAAATCGAAATATTTATTTTTAATATTAATTTTTCAGATTAATTTGTAACTAATTAAATTGATTTTCTTCTCTTTCTTTTCTAAACAGGTAAAGAAATTTGTGTAATAAACTTCACGGTCTTTGGCTACAATAAACAAAAGAGTATATCCACAACTTGCGTGCGTTGCTCTTGCTCTCCGCTATTGGTTTTGTTTTTCCTTCTCGTTCGCTTTAAATGAGTGCTTAACTCGAAACACATCACATGATTACTTTTTACATGTAATGTTGTACCTTCACGACGATGTTGTCTTCTTGTTAGTTGTGTTCTTGTTGTGGTTATTACCTTAGTTCTATTCTCTATTTCGTCTTCGCATTATTCTAATTTGCTAATTTTGCAATTGCCATTACGGTTGGCCCGCATCACTCACTATAGGCAAGCATAGTTTTTCATACCTTCATATAATGATTGTCTTCAGTAATGATAATATTTTCGTTGTAAAGATTGTTGTATACACACAGTTGTACACAGTTGTACACAGTTGTCGTTTTCATTTTCATTTTTTTTTTTTTTTCTGTTCTCTACCCTAGCTTTTTTTATAATATTGTGTTGTGTATGTTTCTCCGTCTTAGTCTTAGCTTTATTTATTATAATAAAAGCAACAAATTAGCGGTAAATGCGATAAAAAAGTTTCCTGCATAATTGGTTATAACAAAATGAGAATTTTGCGAAAGTTGATAGCCGTACAAATATTCTTAGGAAAAATGCGTTGATAAAAACAGTTAATTGGAAGAAGCTATTGCCGACAACGCATGCAAGATTAAGTTCACAGGTTTGCCACTTGCCACTAATTCTATAAACATTTTTTGAAAAAACTTCAAAACCATATCAATCAAATACGATGCGATACGATACGATACGATACGATACGATACGATACGATACGATACGCTAGATTTCAAGTTAAGTTAAGCTCTTCTGTCAGAGCGTGAACGATTAATGGTTTAATCATAAGCGCGGCTTAACCGAGTTTCGGGTCATGTCTCAGAGGAAGATCACACCAAGACGTGGTTAGATCTGATTGGCACGTGAAGCACGCCTAATCCTAACGTTTTCCGTCTTAGACGACATTGCAAATATTGCTCAAAGAAATATATCACGCAGGGTAAGACGCTCACAGAAAGGGTCTTCGAATAGGCGAGACTAACATATCCAGTGGCTTAGTTTTCTTCGACGTCGACGAAACTTTTTCTTCCGTTTGGCATAATGATATCACTTTTACAAAGATTTTTTCTGGTTTTCCGTTTCTCGATGTAAATCTAATGCGAAGCGTTTTCTTCAAAACGTATTTCTATGTTTCTCTTGATGAATTGATGAATTTTCTGATTTAGCAGCTACGTCTGCACAGGTATCCAAAGCATACGTTTAATGATTGTTATGACACTCAGAGACGCCCTAAATTATATATATCCTTGGTCAGTCTCAAATTCTTAATTGATTCAAATACGTACGTCTGTACGTCTATGCTAAATGCAGATGTAGAAATATAGATATTCACATATACATTATTAAGTGTCGAATTTAATTATTTTTTTTTTTTAAATAAAAATGGTGGCCATAAAAGGGTTTATTATAATCGAATATAATTTTCTCACTTGATTTGCCTAAGATCGTCGTTTTCTCCAGCTGACAAATGAAATGAAACATTTGAGTAGGTTTGGAAAGTTCACTGGGCTGCTTTTGCGAAATTTGTATTTTCCTTTATTTTGGTACTTCATTCGTTCATATTCAATTTTTAATAAAATTAATTAATTTTTATTTTTTCTTTTGTTTTGTTTTTTTTGTCAAAAATAGCAAATCGTACGATGTGCCACATCCATACATCCATCCGTACATCCATATTTATTGATAAATTGCAATTAGTCGTTGTTTATCAGAAATGTTGACAAGCGCCGTAGAAGAACAGTTGTGTAACATTCGTCATTGGCTTTGCTGTTTTTGTCAGTTTGCTTGCTTTTTTTTTAGAGCAGTCGTCTGCATGGACATATTTTGCGAATTGCAAAAAACCTGAGTAATAGTGTCTCTGAATCGTATGCGTATGTAGAAGAAGTGGTCAAAGCAACTGTTTTAACGCATGGAAAAGTGATAAGAAATTGTGTTAACTTACTTTCCGCAAAAAAAATTTCCAGTTTCCCCCTAAAGCAATGCAAGAAACGGAATCTAAGTCTCTAGCGGGTAAAGAAGAGAATCAAAGCGTTTTAATGCATTTAGATCGCGCTAACCTCTTGCTGGTTTTGGTCTAAGATTTTAATTAACGAGGGGAAACTACTACAGTAACCTTGAAAGAGAGTGTTTTTTAACCCTTTTTTTGGGACTGAAAAAACCTAATGGAATGGTAATAATCAAGGAAGCTATTAACAATAGGTTGAGCCATTAAAAAAGAAGTGATTTTCAGGGCGTGAGGATACATCGGAATTTCAATAGGAAACACATCCACCAATTACCTTAACAGAGCTCTAGTGAGTAGTTAGGATAAATATATGGTTAGATTTGACATGAAAATATCGTTCGAACGAGCTACAGAGATTCAAACTTTTTTTTTTAATTTTAAAAGTTTGGTATGCAAGTCTGGCCAAACAAGAAAACACCTTTCAAACAAGCCAATCAAATTCAAACTCTACTTTGCAAAACTATTTGTATAAAATTTCAAAAATTTGGTGAAAAAAATTTATTTAAAATTTGTTTACCCCCTTCGAAAGGTCGGGTCAGTTGGGTGTAGTTTCACGCGGTATCCACAAAGATGTCGAAGAAATGGTCCAATGTGAACCGCTTTCAGTAGCTTTCGTACTTGCCCCAAAATATATCGGTGTACCAAAATTCACTCATTTCGAATATCTCAAAAGCCACGAGTTGACCGTTGAATAAAATAAAACAAGACGGACAGACGGACAGACAAGCAGTTGGTATAATAAGAAGGTGGGCTTATATCCGCACTACCTTGTTCTTATACAACAAGTGCTGCGAAGTATAAAAAGGAAAGGAGATAGGAAAGATAGGAGGAGAAATAAATTTTTCATATTTCTCACGGTCGATTCGTCGGGGACAAGCGATTATAGCTTGTGCTTCGGCTTCGGCTTCGGTTAAACCGGCCAATTTTAAGTATTAAAAAAAGTATTACTCTGCCCTTTGGAAAATCTTATTCTGAAGTTGCAGTTCACGCTTAAATATATGGCGATGTAGAGTTATAGTATTAGGTATAAAACCCCAAGTCTCCTTATGTACCATCCTTTGTATAATGTTTTTTTTTAAATCGATAAAGGAAAATTGTTGTCAATTCGTCTTATTTAAAAGTTTTTTTATCAAATTAATTTTAAAATTAAGTGTAATTGGTATGTAGACAATTGGCAGTGATATGCATTTAAGGGTTAAACTTTTAACACAATTGAAAGAAAATTGAGGGCACCAATAACACGGCAGGCTCGAGAAGCAAAACTGTTATGTGCCCTTTTTTAAAACGAAATTAGCTGATAAAACACGGGAGAAAGAATTATGTTTTAGCCTCAGAGCCAATTGAGATACTACTCACATCCATCAAAACTTTTCATAAAACTTTTAAAGCTTGCTTTATATCTTTCACTTTATTATTTCATAGTTTTCGCATGGACTTGGTAGGTAAGTTGGTGAAGGCGACGAGTTACTCTCGAATGTAGACTGGATTCCGAAATGTTCAGAATGTTTCAATTGTGTGCGTGTAACTTTATGCTCGTAATAAATTTTAAGTGAATATATGTTTTGTCAACTTTTTCTTTCTTTGTCGAATAAGAATTCAGTGTTCTGTACTGTGGGCAGATTAAAATGGTCGGTTCGGTTCGATTCGATTCGATTCGATTCGAAATGGTCTCGATTCAAATAAAAACACTTACAGTAAAAGAATGAAACTAATAAAATGAATTGACGAAAAGGATGCTGAAGTTGAGAAAGAAAACATCAACTTCAGTATCGATCGATCAAAGAACTCGGCCTGTGTTCTCATTAAATGTCGTCGAGACAACGAATGCGGAATTACTTAAAAAGGACAACATAGTAGAGCCGAATGTTTAAGGAAAGTTCTGCTTTAGAATTAAGCAAAGCCAAGCAGGATAGTGGAGGAACATGTTTCTCAAGTATCGCATAAAATCAAAGTGCAAAGAGTGCACACATAACTCTTAACAAGCGTTGGCCAATGTATTTGGAATGTAAATTAAACACTAACATGCATAATTAAAAACAATCTGAATATCTTCGTTAACAACACGTTCACTTGAAGCGAGACATAAGCTAAAGCTGGATTACTTTTTTCTTGAAAAGTTAATGGACTCATACAACACACGGTAGCAATCTGTGCGGTTAAAAGTCATTTGCATGTTTTATATTACACAAGTTTTCTAACCATATGCCTTGGATAACGGTCGTCTATTCATGTTAGATTACTCATCACGCACTCATCTAATTATTATTTTTATGATAAGAAAAATAACGTCTTAATCGCTTCATACCAATAAGGCTTAGAACTACTGCATGCCTAGTAGTGATAGTAAAGTCTTGGCGTGGAGGGACTGCAATGTCAAATATACAATTGGCTGGAGAGCTCAGTCGTATTTTACTACTTGCATGCAACTTATCAGGTAAAGGCGAGCAGGTGGTCATGTGGGTTCTTATTACTTACCCATGGACGTAAGAGTACTGCTCTTGATACACACCATCAACGAGTTGTGAGGTGTAGAGTGAATAGGCTTTCAGCGGCTAAAGGGCACTTAAGATATTGCATTGCCCCAATACTAGTGTTGCTTTTGTTTCGTTCTATATAGAATTCAGTCCTATATACAATTGGTTCAATTCGGTATAACTTATGCAGACTTTGTAAATGATGATGTCAGGTTTTTGCGTTCGGTTGAATTGAAAAACGAAAAATACATTTTATAAAAAAGATTTTCTAGCTTTCATTTGTATGTAGCGGAAATATTTGAAAATTCTATTTAATTGCAATATTAATAACAATTTTCATCTTACATTTCATCTTACTTTTCTGTTTTTTTTCCAGCTAATTAAACGAACAGAAACGACTGGTGGTGTGTATATCGCATCGTACATACAAGCATTTTGCATTCACTTTTGATCCTCGCCCTTCGGTCCTCCTTCAGTTGTTTTATAATAGCTAAGCAACGTAGCATAATCTGTTTCCTCACAACCGTTTGTAACGACAAAACAACAATACAAACAAACGCATCGCATATTATACACATATATATATATATATGAATATATATTAAAATATTGAAAGCAAAAACACGTATAGAACGAAAAGATGAGTAAAAAGCCAACAACTGGACCCGCACTACATAAAGTGATAATGGTAGGCAGTGGTGGTGTGGGTAAATCGGCTCTAACATTACAATTTATGTACGATGAATTTGTCGAGGATTATGAACCAACCAAAGCTGATAGTTATAGAAAAAAGGTCAGTAATAAAAAATATCTCCATCGAAAATGTTTAATTTATTTTTATTTTGAAAATTCCTTTCCTTTTCTTGCTTTTTCTTTTTTTTTCTTCATTTTTTCTGGTGACAATTTAGGTGGTTTTAGATGGTGAAGAAGTACAAATAGATATTTTAGATACAGCCGGCCAAGAAGATTATGCTGCCATCAGAGATAATTATTTTCGCAGTGGCGAGGGTTTCCTTTGCGTTTTCTCCATAACAGATGATGAAAGCTTCCAAGCTACACAAGAATTCAGGTTAGTGCCTTAAATGCTTTCACTGATATGTATGCATTCATATTATGAAACGATATGCTCTCACGCGGTTGATTATTTCTATGTCTACGTAATGAGGTGACGTGGTGCACTTAAGCGTATAGAACGTGGTTTACATATTTAGTTTTATGTAGGTTTATACGCACAAATGGATTTTATCCCATTTAATCTCCAGCAATGCATTTCTTTAGTTTAATTACTTTCGCAGCCTTAATTGCAGTCAGTCAGTCGGTCAACGTTCAACTATATAGAAATTCTTATTGTTATTATTATTACAATTAATTTAGGTAGGGGAATGAATTCTAAGAGTTAAGTCTTAAAACACTAGCATCTCAGGCTATCGGCTTTAATTAAATCTCTACTAAATGAATACATTGCTGTTTCAACATCAGAAACATTTTTAAAAGAGCACGGTTCCGGTTTACTTGTAATGCAACAATTTTGAGTTAAAACAATGTTTTTAATTTTTTTTTTTTTTTTTTTTTTTAATAAATATATTGATTATATGAAAATAAACAAAACAAAAAAAAGGACAAACTCATACACAAATAATTACGAACCTTAACGAATCCTTCAAATTACATATTTAAAATTTTTCTTTTTTCATAAAAAAAACTTGCCAAAGCAGATTTCAAGTTTTTCAATTATAAATAGATCCGCAAAAGATGACTTGGCAGCACTTGAGCTTTATATAAAGGACACTTACGACTAAACTCTATCGCCTGACGAATACAACTTTGACAAAATACATGGCCGCAACGTGTGGACGTGGGCTGCCGCTGCACAGTTGATTCCATGCATACTGGGCACATGAAAGGTGTGCGAGCACATGGCGTAGTTGGCAGTACGGTTGACAGTAATGAATATTCATTAGAGGATGATTTAGCTATAGCCTTTTTGGGCTTGCTTGTGTTGTTGAGACTGACAATTGATTGTTGGGAACGGCTTGGGCGGTTGGAGAAACGTCTGCGATGTCGATTATTTGAGGTTATGTGTCGTATAGGCGCTTCCGAAATATTGTGCTCTGATGAGGTTTGATCTAGGCATAGAATACGACTTGAGACTTGTTGTGCCGAATTAGTGGGCGTGGATACATCAATCACTTCATAATTATTGCGTCTATGATCACCGCGCCCCCCGCTCTCCGCTAACCCGTATCTTAAAGATTCTGGTGTTTGCAATTGTGTCAAGTCTATAGTTGATTCAGCTGTATTGGCGTTGCAGGCGCTAGGCTTTCGGCGGGAAGAATTACTTCTCATCGAATTCGTAGTTTTAGTTAAGGTTATTAGAGATGGTGCCATGAGGCCGCCGCTGCTAATAGTGCTAGAATTCCCTACGGAAATTCCTACAAGCAAGCACTCTTGGCCTTATCGATAATGCAGTTTAAAGATACTTGGTTTTTATTTATGTAAATCACAAGTTGAAGTGTCCAACAAAGAAGGAAATATACGAGTTTGTGAATAAAAAAAAGAGAAATAATAAAATAGAACGTCCAAAAAGAGGTAAGCAGGAGCAGAAATTTTGGAATTAACACCTAAAAGGAGAAAACGCATTGGCAGACGCTGTCGAAGATCTAATCGATGTCAAGCGAAATTTGTATTGAAATTTTTCTATAATTATTTTTAATTTTTTGTATTTATAATTATATTTTTTATACATTTAGTTTTTTTTTTTTTGCAATGAAGTTTGTAAAACTTTTTTTTTTATTATATGAAGTCGTTGAAATATTTTTATTTTGTCATATGAAGTTGTTGAAACATCTTCATCATGAAATAATATTTTTTTATTTTATACACGTTACAATATGTTTACATAATTGTTCTAATTCTCTTTCTTGGTGGTACGTTCTCGTGCGGACTCCGTCTCAGCATTAATTACTCCTTCGATAACAGTGTTGTGCAGAATACAGCAGGCATACATTATATACGGTGCATTTTCATGGTTATAATGACAAAGTCCTCCCTTGAGCTGACACCTGAATGTCCTTTCAAGTTTATTACGCGCTTTTGGATGATGGATTTTGTTTACTTTCTCGTCCCTTGCATTATTGCTATATTTATGTGGTTTTTCAGCCCGCATTTGCGCGGGCGATTGGTTTTCAATTATATTTCCCTTTTGATGAAGTTTGGCGCCGACACCTATGATACCGTTGGAAACATATAAGAAAATGTTGCTGCTTTAAAGGATGACGAGCATGGTATCTTTTTGAGTGTAATGCTTTGTGCTCCTCAAGTTTATTCGCTGAGTTTATGGGTAGACAAAATCATAGGCATCATGATAATGTACTTTCTAACGCTGCGTTGGTTCTGCGAGAGTGACTTAAAAGAAATGTCAGTCTTCGTTCCGAAACCGTCCTACTATTGAGCTTTATTTTGCTCCGTGTGTGATTTCTGGCTGCTCTCGAAACTCAAAAGACATCTAGTACTCTGGAAATATCGCTTTGGGCCGATCGGAGATATAAGACCGGATCGGAAAATGTCATCTAAATAGATGAAAGTAGGCAAAAACTTGTCTCATTAATTACTGCAAATATTGATAGGAAATTGCCTTAGATGTCAGTTACGGTGTTGGCTAAGAAAACAAACACTATTCGTTTAAACATAAACTCGCGCTGTTTAAATAGAATTCTTACTACATTTTGATCGCAACATTATTTCTCGCTAGCTGCCGTTCTAGGCATAAGACGTTTATTTGAAAGCAAATGTCGTTTAGACGATGTGATATCTTTTATGTGCACGCTTAGAAGATGTTTGGAAAAGTTTTTATACGAAAGGCATTGTAATTTTCAAAACATGTCGGCAAAATCGCTGGCGAGTATTTCAAGTGTATTGAACTCTTTTGAAGCCCCTGCCGATATAAAGATCGCTATGAAAAATAAACCTTTATACTCCATACGTCTTGGTAAAAATTGGTGCGCACTGTGATCTGATATAAAAATTAAGTACACCAAAAAAAATGGAGTCAAATTGACTAACTTAATTAATAAAGTGTGGGCAACATTTATTGGGAGCAGCGAGGCTTGTTATACACGTGGCATAGACATAACAGTGGATGAGCAATTCTTCTCAACTAAGGCCAGGTGCGCATCTACTCAATACGTGCCGAATAAATGAAATGAATTCATCAATACATCAAATAAGGCCGTATGTGCTAAATGGACCGGAAAAAATCTGCCGAAAATATATTTAAAAACATAATATATATGCAAAAAGTATTCTGAATAAAGTTGATATAAAATAAAATTTTAATAATGCTTGAGTCGAATCGACTCGTTTTAGGTGAAAGCGGTTTACAGCCAACATCATGCAGGGCGGCGAGTAAGTGTTTTTCCACTATATCTTGTACGTTATTCAACGAAAGCAGTTTCTCTTAACTCGAGCGATTTTAATGTTTAACGTTCACGCGATTCATCGCATGTGTAACGTAACTTTCGGTGCAGTTATGCCGTTTCTTACATTGCCATAGCGTGTATGGAACTTTTTTGTTATCGTGTGTGTATATGTTTTCGCTCTATTCTTAAATTTGGGTTTATTGTCGTCCTTCTTGGTTGGGCGCCAATATATTCTGTAGTTATTTACAAGTGTGCATAATAGTCTTTACGGTGCACCAGCCTGTGATGTTTACAGAAAATAATTGCAAATTTTTAAATCGTTTTGAAAGCAATAATTTTTTATATTCATTTTTTAATTACTTACGTATTTCCTTCTTTTCTTATCAGGGAACAAATATTGCGCGTAAAAAATGACGAAAGCATACCTTTTCTGTTGGTGGGTAACAAATGCGATTTGAATGACCGGCGCAAAGTAGCCCTTAACGAGTGTCAGACTAGAGCTCAAATGTGGCAGGTGCCGTATGTAGAAACATCAGCCAAAACTCGTGAAAATGTCGACAAAGTAAGTCGCTCGTTGTCTCTCCATAATTATAAAAATGGAAACAGTTTTTTTCGTTTTCTCTTTTTCGTTCGTTTTTATTTATCTACTATTATCTATCACAACCTCCTTATGCGCTACATACACTTTTTTCGATTGAATTTTGAACGCAGCTAATATCTTGTGTTAATGTTTAAATCATTTGCAATGTGATTTCATTGTTGCTAACGTCTTTCGTTTGTTATGTTAATTCATTCGATGACTTTACATGTACAACAATACATCAATTACTGAATAACGTAAATACAGAATTAATTGTTTTCACGTAATTGAGTTAAGTAAAAATTATTTTATTTCATTTTTTTTCTCACATAAGTAATGAGTAAATAATTTATTTAAAATTTATTTATTATTTTAAAACAGTTTTTAATCGAAATAACGAATCAAATTTCTCTCTTTCACAATTTGTCGGTATTTCTGTTTTTATTGCCAAAAATGTAATCTCACGCCGTTTATTGTGCTTAGGGTTTGATTCCATTGATCTCGTAACGCAAAGTAAGGCAAAGCAACGTAATAGTGAAAACGCTTGGTCGGGCAGTTGTCTTTGAGCATAACATGCGTGGTATATGGCCAAGGAAAAGGATATTTTTTAAAATTTCCAGTAATTTCCCTCTAATCCTCCTCCTGGACTCCTCCTGGACTCCTTTTAATAGGATTGTAACACATACTGAAGTCAAATTTTATATCATTTATATGCTGAAGCTTATGCATATGTAACGGTATTGCTAATCGGCGAAAACGATCTATGCCCCATCTATGTCCCATCTTTGCCTATCGATTGCTTGTAGTGTAAAAATAAAATCCTGTATCCATAATCCAAGAGAAGCGAAAATACTGTAACCAACTCATTCGTCATGCTAGATCTTTCAAGAATTTTGTGACTAAATTCAAGAGACTTTTTGCATGCGATTAACTTGCATGCGATTAATTGAACGTTCCTTAGCGGCAGCATTTTTTTTTATTACTTCACCGATTTACAGACGACGATCATCGATGAGTAAAATTTCGTTGGTTTCGCTACAAATAGCTGAGTCCACGAAAAGTCTTTGACTTTTATTTGCCGCCCAGCGTTTTTACTATCGTTTTAAAGCTACGAAAACTAGCTTACTCCAATCTGCAAACCATGTTCACAAAAAATATCTTCGACGACTAAATACAATCTTACCATAATTGTATGTTTAGTCAACGTTCAATCAGTGAACGCATAACATTTATTGACCGCGCATGCACCTCGCCGGTTGCGGTCACACCCTACCGCTCTTTGTACACTTCTTGAAACAGAAGGAAATCATATCTTGATGAAAACGAACTCCAGGCATTAGTAAGCGCAACTGGGCAAAGACATGGAACTATGACGAAAGTCATCTTTTCGCAACTTTGTCAGACGTGTCAAAAGTTGAAGAACTCAAGTAGTACAAGATAATATGTTTTTTTAAATTTTAGAAACCACTACGAAGCGTGCTTTACTTTCAGTTGCGGTACGAGTTCACGAATCGGGGCCTTATGCATTTGTGTTTTTTTTCATTTTCCGTTTCGTTTATTAATAATAAAACAAGCTGTGCCGCTGCTGCTGCTGCTGCTGCTGCTGCTACTTTACTTTAAAATATTTATTTCCTTTTTCGTTCTTTCTGCCATATCCTTTCCTGTGGCTATAGTTAGTTAGTATTTTGTTGGTTTCTTTTTCTATACATGTGTGTGTATGTCTTTCTTTATTTTTATCTTCTTTCACGAAATCCAGGTGTTTTTTGATTTGATGCGCGAAATAAGATCACGCAAAACTGAAGATTCGAAAGCTACCAGTGGGCGTGCAAAAGATAGATGCAAGAAGCGGAGACTTAAGTGTACACTACTTTAGGCAATAGGTGCATAAACACTTACTTAAAACGTACAATAAATAAATTAAATATTAATTATATTTTTTATGCATTAGTTTTATTTTTAATACAATTTTCATTTGCAATAATTTATTGTTAATAATTATAACTTTTATTTTTTCTTCTTCTTTTCATCATTCACTTCTTCATCATTCATATAAACACTTTTACTCTTCACTCATTTTATGTCCATGATTTGTTTTAATAACTTCTCGCTTTAATTCCAATGCACAATAAATGTTTTGCTTTTCTCCCCATTTGACCTCATTCTCTGTCAACACATGTACATATGTCGTTCATTATGCTTAATTCTTCCTTCCATTAACACCCGAACATTAACGGCATCAATATCATTTTATAACGAACTTTGATTGGGCGAAAACTCTACAATCCATTTTTCGCAAATTGTATCTTAAATTAAAGTTCAAAAGCAAGAAACAAAAAAAAAAATAAAAAATATTAAATGAATAAAAAAACATATTTTTATCTCTGCTTAACTAACCACAGCAAGTTTTTAAAGCATATCTGGCAGCCAGATGTCGGCGGAGAGTGCGAAAGAATGTCGAGACAGTTTTTACTCTTTTAAGACAAAGTCGATTAGAATGAAAGCATTTTCTATTGTACACGACTTACCCGCTACCACTAGTTTTATGTCGCAACGAGAAACTGTATGCATGCATGCATGTATGTATGTAGGTGTAAAACTAGGAAAAGCGGAGTTTATTCAAACAAAAAACTTCTTTATATCTCCTGTCGGAGCGGCCCTTATAACCCTTGATACGGATTTTTGGACTTGGCTGATTTTGCCGTGAAATGTTTCTTTCAAACCAAGAATAGTCATGAAGCAAAAGCGGAGGACGTAGAAGAACTTAAATTTCTTTCGTCTCTCAACGTTTGACGGGTGATTGGTCTTCACCTAAGATATAAAAAACAATTGGGGCGCAGACCTTTCTTTAAATGCTTTATCAAAGTTTTTGCCTCACAGTTTAATTTCTATTTCGACGATTTTTTTTCTAACCGATCTCTGTTCGGTTCGTCTTACAATCGCTTATATCGTCCGAACACGTGCTCAAATGGTCCTTTGAAAATTTCGCTGAGTTCCGCGTTTGTGAACTTTGATTTTCAAAATATAGTTCAAAATTTCTTTGTCACTTATGAATATTTCCATCCCGCGTTTACTGAAAGGGCGAAATTCATGAGCAAAACGTTTCCACACATTTTTTTCGATTAATTTTAATCTTAATCTTATACTCATGGAATATATTGGTCGTCTTTTTTCGACATTCATGGGCTTATTGTAGAAAACCTGGTTAGACGCTGACAATAGTGTCCACCGCCGACAAATTTCGGGCAGCGTACGAATCTCGCATCGAAAAACTGGTCATATACCTGAAACTGTCCACCGATCGATTCAATTTTTAATTTTTTTCATAATAGCGGAAGGGCTGAGCAGCCAGGCCCTGTGCCATAGTCAAAATGTATTTGTACATTATTTTTTCAGCCTCTTCTCTGCTGATGGACGTGCCAGGACACAATCAAACACAAATTGTTAGCAAGACCAAGACATAACTAACATAATGTATACGCATCCTATGTTGTTGTTGGGTGCATACAAACTCTTAAATCATTTTCTTAAATTACTTTACAAAAAGTATTAAACAAAAATTCTTTGCAGCTGAGACATCTGTTTCGTACGAAAGTCTCACGGGGGGTAATCGCGGCAGAATAGTCCGTACGTGGCCAGGAAGTGCTGGTATGGCAATGCGAAGCGCACTACCGGCAGATTGGATATTCATCATATAAATTAGTTTTATATTATATTTGACAGTGTCAGTCGTCGACCACTGACGCGGGGTAAACGGAAAGTTCAGTGGCACTAACGTGACACTCAACGTGTTAGGAAGCTCTCTCTACTTAAAAGAGAAAGTGCAATTTTCGATCAAAAACAAGACAATCTTCCCTTGGGGTGCCTTGCCGCATAGTCGAGTAGATAGGGGTCGTGATTACCAGGTCAGTGTTCGCGGATTCCAATCTTAGTCCGGTAGGTCATACTTGGTCGTAGCTATAGCGAGCGCTCAGTCAGTAAAGACATAAGACTTATCGATTGGTCGCACACCCACTAAGCTTGCGGCTCGCTCCCTCTATCGCTTTCTCCTTCATCACCGTGTTGCACTTGCCCTGCACAGGCGAACATACCCTGGGTGACTGGTTATATTAACAAGAAAATTGAATATTAACCAAATTTTTATGTTACTGCATTTTGGAATGTTATCTTGAAGGTATTTGCAAAGACACCGCAAGGTGAAGAATGAAAGTTGCTGACGCTATGCTGATTGCGCCCGTTTAGCAAAGTGTTGTGCGAAAAACGCATCTAATGTTTCAAGCCCACGTATCACATTAATTTATTTAACCATTTAAAATTGCGCCACACCCACAATCATCTTTTTATATCGTCCTCAGACTACTTAAGGTGTCCGAAAGAAAAAAGAGTTGATTTTATGAGAAATGTACATTAGTGTTTTGTCAGCGAGCGGTTTTTGTACATCACTGGTACATACAGATTTGCAGTAGGGAGGGCGAGCAGTAGTAGTAGTAGAGGAGGTGCATTGAACATTCTTGGGTAAGGTGCTAGAGTCGCTACTTCATTCTAATCCCTATTGATATGCATTTTCAGTTAATGGCTATAACGCTTCTATACACACACTATTGCACTTACTATTATTAATAATAATTTACATTTTATTATAACAAACATATTATTGCTATATTTTATGCATAAGTTCAGCTTTTATTAACTTGTTTCTTTTAACGTTACCTCATATTTGTAAGAAAGTCTCTTTTTTTTAATTTTCTAAATATCGTCGCCTTGAGTTGAAAAATTTCCCTACACGACGCTCTTCCGATCTAAACGACATTAATATTAGATCCATTTCTTGTTCATTCTTCTTTAGATATTTTACGATCTTATCAGGGATATATCATCACGTAAAAAACAACGTCAAACCGAGGTACGACAGCCGACAAAAACCAAATCTCACTGCTGCCAATTGCTGTAATAATCGTTTTGTAAACTTTTCCCCGTAACTTAATCTTTAAACGAAAGGATTCTTGTTCGTTCATTTTTTTTTTTTTGTTTTTTTGTAATACGAGTATTCTTAACAGAGGACAAATAAAGAAAAGTGCAAAGAATTGAGAAATTCTTTTGCTTGAGAATTGTTAAAAAAAAAAAAAAAAAAGAAACAAAACGTTATTTCCAATTAATTCCATTCATTTCATTTTTGATGAGCGATGATGACGATGATGATGAGAAACTAAAGTTTTTTTAGTTGGCTTTTTTCCTTTTTGAAATTTGTTAACAATTTTTTTTCTATAATTATGGTAATCAATGCAAGAGTATATACAGATATATACATATTATAAAAAAAATAAGAAAAAGTGAGAAAAATGCAAAGCTTTTTATCTTAAAACCAGTCACGTACACTTATAAACTCTCTCTCTCTCTCTTTCTCTCTCTCACTCTTTCATACACACAAAAACACGCACCCGAACATACATTTAATACTTTGAAACATTCATATATATATATATATATAACA